>JAGXEW010000440.1:0-116668 GCA_030684275.1 Acipenser oxyrinchus oxyrinchus
AACCACTACTCCACATGCCATCAACAACCCTAACTCAGAGCTGATAGTGTTAAATCTAATATTCTTCAGGGTGATTTGTCCTGGAATAACCCATTTAGCACGTCAACACTTAATCATAATATTGACATCATTTATTTGATAAATAATGTTACTGTTATTTGTCTTTGTTTTGTGTTGGGGATGATTCTACCTCATCTGAGGAAGGTTACACAGAACCCATCCAGTGGTCCTTCAAACACAAAGGGGCCTCTTATCAAACTCAATCAACAGCAATACATAAACATGTCCAGACAACAACACCAATACAAACATGAGCAAACAGACTAAATCAAGTGTGGCACAGTAGAACACAGTTCAGACAGCAAGGCAATGAAACACATCCTCCTCCATCCTAACCCTATCTTCAGAAGCTCTCTCCCCATGACCAGACTTCATCTGTGGCAGGCTTCCACTGTGCCTCCATAAAGTATTATTTTTCCTTGTTATATTTATTAATCGGGTTATTTAGAGTTGCTCTTGCAGCATTTTAATGCAAATGCATGAAGGGATCAGGCAACACATCCTCAAAACAACTACAGTGCAACACAGCCTTTCCTGCATTTAAAAAGGAGGGTATATCGTGTGCAAGGCTTTTGAAGAAGTTTTTTCTCGGTTTATTTTGGATTCATGACATACAAGGAAACATATAAAAGGGAACATTTCAGTTAGAGTAAATACTTTAAAATATTTTTTGTAAAGCAGAATATGTGGATAATGTGTCCAATGAGTTGTACGCTACAATTTAAGACAGTGTCCCTTTGTGTGTCCCCCAGATGTGATCTAAAATAAAATACTTAAAACAAAATGAATTATTTTAATTAAAATTCAAAAGGGGATATTTTCAAGGTGTGCACCTTTGGCATTCATTCTCAGGTTACTGATAAAAAATAAAATATTTCAATTGTCACAGCCTGTCAACAACAAAACTATATTTGAGGTGTGACGTTAAGAATTGACCAAAGCTTAGCATTGATTTGAAAGAGCTGGAGAGTTGGTCACTAGTGAGGAGTTACATCTAATAATCCTAATGTTCAAACTGAGAGACTCAGCAATGCATGAGCGAGAAGTGGAATCTTGCAGACAGAATTACAATCTATTTTACAGATTACTAACGTGACGTAACAAAATCAGAATGGCCAACACAATGATAAATGGTCCAAACAAGATATAGTGGTTCATATTTCCCATCCTTGAGTGTAAGTTTTTGATCTGACGTGATTAGGAGTAACCCTATTTATCAATCAAGTTTATTATTTTGTATTTCTGTATTTTAAGCTGCATTCACATTGAGTCAGTTTCAAACAGACTCGGTCTGGTTAGTTTCATTTGAAACAATGCATCAATCTGCTTGCTGTGCACACTTATCTGTGAGCAATGGGACTGAGTTTATTTAGATGCAAGCTAAAGTCAGTTTTTTTCGGTCCTTTCCCATTTTTTTTCAGGACCGAGTTTGTTTGTGCAAGTACACTCTGTTCACTCATATGGTCTGTGTGAACCAGATGTTAACAATATCCTGCAAGACATCTTGAAAGATGGCAGTGATTGATGTATTGCTCCGGGTTTTAATAGCATGTTTTAGATTCTTACATACTGCTGTGGAAGAAAGCACTGGGGAGCACTTAGATAATGTAATTAATACATGTCTTGAATACCTACAGTAGGAGAATAGTGCAGTTTCAGTTAGGAAATACTGCACGGTTCTCCTACTGTAGGCATTAGACAAAGTAATTTGAGAAGGCTGAATATTGTTTACAAATTTCCGTGACGTGTCCAGTTGTGTCTGACCGAATTTCTATTGGAGCTTCATTTACTCGCACTGTCCATGTAGTTTAGAGTCACCAGATCTCCTGGGTGAAAAAACTGATGCCATAGCAACTCTGAAGCTGTTAAAATATAATAACACAATAAGAGTTTACAAATTAAACATCAGGTGTATTTATTGCAGATCATAACACATATTTTGTTTCCATTGTCATCTAGTCAAAACATGTCAAATGTACAAAACACCAGATACAAATATCGGTCAGCTGTTGCCATGTAAACACGTGATATACACATACATGGGATATATACATGGGATATACACATAATCACAATGATTCAACAAATAATCCATAAGAATGGTTATTTTATTTTTGAATGCCGCTAAAATAAAAAGTTTGACGCAAAAGCAAAACCGGGACGATTTAACAATTGTACTGTTTCCAAAAAAATAAGGCTCAAAACTGGGACAATCACAGCTTGCCTGTGTAGGTGTTGTTGTGTGGAAAACATAAACAAAATATTTTCTTGCTTGTTTCTCAGCAGTTTTCCCAGCATGCCTGGTAATAGACATTTGGTTTTTGCTCTACTTGTTTCCTTAGAATATAAACTAAACTACGTGCGAAATAATTACTTGGAGTGAGGTTATCTTGTATAGTTTGTTTCCTAGTTGCAAAAGGATTTCAGTAGTTGTTCACATTGAGGTTTAGCAAGCAAATCAAACTTGGTTCTTGCCAACCGTACCGAGTCCACTGGTCCATTTCCCCAAGTGGAATTTGTTGTTCACACAAAACCATACCGAGTGCGGATCAAACCCCTAACTGACCCAGGGTGTTCTCAAGTGGCTGTGAAATTTTATTTTGTCCTTCAAGACCCAGAAACTGACCAAACTTCTTCCTACATTTAGTGCAGGGATAATGCTTCCCTCTTGTGTGAATTGTATGGTCTTTTAAAGTTTGAGTGATGGAAACTCTTCAAACATTCACTACAGATTTCTCTTTTTGAGAGTCCGTTGGTGGATTTTCTTGGAACATAAATATGTGAAACTTCTCCCACACTCAGTGCAGTGATGAGGGGTCTCGTCTGCGTCAGTGTGCTGGTGTCTTTTAAGGTGTGATAAACGACTGAATCTCTTCCCACACTCTGTGCAGTGATGAGGTTTCTCGCCTGTGTGAACCCGCTGGTGTCTTTTAAGGTGTGATAAACGACTGAATCTCCTCCCACACTCTGTGCAGTGATAAGGTTTCTCTCCTGTGTGAATGCGCTGATGTCTTTTAAGGTCTCCTAAACGACTGAATCGTGTCTCACATTCATTACAGAGGTAGGGTTTTTGTACTGTGTGAACACACTGGTGGAATTTAAGATGTGATAAAGGAGTCCCTTCTGTGATATTTCCTTTAGCAGCTAAAGAAAAAATAAAGAGAGACAAAGGTTACTGTACAGCATTCTTACACATTCACTCTTCTGCAGGGCTTCCCCTCATAACCATGACCAACTCCTAGAGTGAACTCTGATGAGAATACAGTCAAACCTGCTTAATATCACTCCTGTTAACACCAGCCTCCTTCTATTATCATCACATTGAAATTTGCCAAGCTGAATATAATGGGTATCAATAAGGATCATTGAGACTATCCCTTTGATTATTAACAGAGTCTGGTTAATATCACTCACATTTATCAGTCACTGATTTCCACCCCACTTAATATCACTTTGATGAATAAAAGTATAAGATCAGGTTTACATGCAAGTGCTGTATTGAAATGTTTCTTCTGGTGACACTTAGCAACCCGACTGGATTTGGCATCACCCATTGATGAGTCATGTGATCCCAGCACCACTATAAAGCTGTGGGAGCAGCACAACTGCAAACAGTCTACCAGAAACAGGGAAAGGCAAAGATCCAACAGCATTCAAGAGTGACATGTTACTGGGTGCACATCTAGCAGGGTCACAGTAGCAAGGATAGTTATGTTGCAAGCCATTGACATTGTGGTTGGGCAGCTCCCCTGTGAGGAGGAATAGCCAAACACATGAATCTCAAGCACACCTTCAGAGTTTAGTAACTCATTTCTGCAAGGTTAATAGGCAGCTCAATTTGTTTGTTTTGTATAATTACCTCTAAATCCCAGTTCACATTCAGGTGGACAATCATCACACAGGCTGGATCCCAGCTTGTGGTTCTCCTCAAGTGTACAGACATTATTTTCAGCAGGAACTTCCTCTGCGATGGGGACACATTCCTGTTCTATGAATTCCTCTTTAATAGGAACACATTCCAGTTGAAGGACCTCTTCATCTTTAACACAGGTCAGCTCTGTAACCTGCTTTAGACTTGCACACCACTCCTGGTCAAAGGACTCCTCTTGTGTGTAAACTGCTTCTATCCTTGGCCTCTTCTGTGCTTCAGATTTAGGTATAGCATGGCTCTCTTTGGGATCTGTGTGAAAGACAATTGTACAAAATTATAACTCTCACTTACTAGCTAGGTTCCTCTACAAAGCAGCACCTTGTCAGTATTATATTGAGAGATGTCATTGGGTCATTCCAGTGGAACAATTTATAAGGAGGTGTTTATTTGGAATGTATTTTTAAGTTATAATATAGTCTATACATCAATACTCAAACCATATTAATTATTTGTGTTAATAAATGTGTTACAAATGCCAATCAAATTATATTGTTATCATGGATTTAAAACAAATATTCATGCAAAACAAATAGAATCAGGTTTTCCTGCTGAATTAATATTTGTTTGCTGAAACCGAATCTCAATAACAGTTAGTGCAGCTCTTACAAACGTTTACCATAGAGAAATGCATTACAAACTTAATGCTGCATATTGAAGCAGTGAGGTATGGTACAGCATATTAAAACATGATAAATGCACAGGATAACTAGTGGAAAACTGCATATATATATATATATATATATATATATATATATATATATATATATATATATATATATATATATATATATATATATCTTACCTTGAAATAATCCCTGGTTCTCGTTCCTCTGAAAGTCTTGTTCATTGCAGTCGGGGTTCATGTTTCTGAGAGGTTGTTTAATGTCTGCATCTGCAGCGTTCATGCATTCCCGCACTGCTTTCAACTCGCTCTCTGATATTTCCAATCTCAGCTTCAGACTTTCATTCTCTTTCTCCTTTCCAGCCATTTCCATTCGGAATTCAGTGAATTTGCCGCCGACAACTTTTGTAATTTCGCACAAGACGGTGTCTACAGCCGCTTTCACTGCGTGCTCGATGGTAGAGGCGAGCTCGTCTTGAAAGAGCGACACGGAGACACTGACCTCCATCTTCACTGACTGTTAGCTTGAGACTCGTGTATATTTGGTATTTATTTACAGGAGATTTAACATTCATATAAAATCAGCACTTCTGAAAAAGAAAGAAAACAAACAGCAGACTCGTTTTACTTTTCCAAGGAGTAACTTTCGCGCTCCAGTCTGTCTGAGTTCTTAAATAAAACAGAAAAGGGGACTCTTGTTTCAGAACTCAATGCAGGTAATAAACTTACAAAAAACATATTAATAAACTTTTTCTCCCAACCCAATACTTTAAACAGCAATTGATCAGCTACGAATACAAGCGCCTCTCTGTATCCCCAGCATAAACAAAGTAACGTTTCCATTTCCTGTAACGAAATGAAAACGTCACTTGTAGCAGGCGGGCCTGGTTGGAATGGTCGCGTATGATTGGCTGCAGAAACACTCTACGCCCACCTCCCGAGACTGAGCGGGTATGAAACCGTATACTGGAGTTTCCACGTTGGATTCCCACTGCGTTGTGTTTTACTATGCCATGTCCTGTTGTGTAATCGAAATGGCGCCAGTTTCGTCTCGCTGCTTTGCACTGCGCGTTATCAGTGAGCTTTGTAATCGAAAAACTGCTGCTCGTGTGCGTGTTATTTAATATATCAATAGATTTGACTAGTTGTTTTCTTTATCTAAATGGTTTTAGTTAAAGTGGCGGGTTTAGATGTGAAACAGAAGTCTTGAGATCGACTAAAGAAAGAAGTAATCAAAACTCGTTACAAAAAGGATATTGCTGCTCTAGAAAGAGTGCAAAGAAGAGCGACCAGAATTATCCCAGAATTATTGAATCTATTCAGTCTTGAACAAAGAAGACTACGCAGCGATCTGATTCAAACATTCAGAATCCTGAAAGGTATAGACAATGTCGACCCAGGGGACTTCTTTGACCTGAAAAAAGAAACAAGGACCAGGGGTCACAAATGGAGATTAGATAAAGGGGCATTCAGAACAGAAAATAGGAGACACTTTTTTACACAGAATTGTGAGGGTCTGGAACCAACTCCCCAGTAATATTGACACCCTGGGATCCTTCAAGAAGCTGCTTGATGAGATTCTGGGATCAATAAGCTACTAACAACCAAACAAGCAAGATGGGCCGAATGGCCTCCTCTCGTTTGGAAACTTTCTTATGTTCTTATGTTCTTAACTTAATTGAATGCCAAGGCCGTAGCCAGCTATGAGTCAGATACCCGAGGCACGGGTACCTAATTACCTCATACCTAATTATTTATTTACTTATCTGGCGCTAAATAAAATGTGTTTCATCCCTCACTGTGTGCATACATTAAAAATCCCTGCTGATATAGCCTCTGTGCTTTTCAAAAGTCACATTACAGACTACAGCGACACCATACGGCTCAGTTCATAGCTGTTAATTAAACGTGTTTGAATGGATTCGAAACCCCCAAGGATTATTTCTTGTGACTTTTTTTTACAATGTTGAGGCACGGTAATAATGTTGATTAGAAATAAGTACATATCAACCTAATAATAATAGTAACCCATGGTAGCCCGCAGTTTAGCAAACCCAGCTTATTAATATTCCCATTTTAAACCGCTAGTAAACTGCCGCCATTTTAGGTATGGGGTTTGGGGGCTTGCCCCTGATAGACACAATATCAATAAATTACTATACCAGGGTTTTTCAAAATAAGCCGGCGACCGGCGCGATCTACTGTCTAAAACGATATTTGCGCCGGCTACTTTTATTTGAAAATAATTCGATTATTTTCGGGGTTTTAAAAAAAGCGTATTCCTTTATGAGATACTGGGTGTGTTAAGTAAGTGAGCGGCTCAGTAAAAGAATCAGCTTCACGACTTGCTCAGTGCCGCTCCCGCTGAGCCGCTCTGAGCCGCTCCTGAGCATTTTTCATCAGTGATCAGAGTGAGCGGACGGAATGGACACCTGCAGGAAACCAGTGGAGATGACAGGCAGGATTGACAAATACGTTTGTCAAGAACGATCAACTGGTTTCGACTTATGAAGTTATGTATTCATTGGCTAAATAAGATGGTAAAAATGTTGTTTTCGAATTTGTATCAATTAATTTCATTTTTTAAATGTAGAGCTGTTTTATAGTTATTAATGTATTATTATTATTAGGCTTGTAGTATTAATATTATTCATAATTTTCATTATTAATGTCGGTATTAAACACAGCCAGACATGAGGTTCAGTCCAAACAGAGCGCCGAACTCAGCGAGGTGCAGCAGGGGACAGTAACTTCACACGGGACCATTTCATCTACCATCACCTCAGAAACACAAACAAGCAAATAATTATTATTCGCCATTTTAAAAGTCGCTCAGCGCTCTCGTGGAGCAGACGTTAAGTCATTTAAATCTGCTCAGTGTGCTTTCTGAGCGGCTCACTTTCTTAACACGCCCACTGGAGAGGGGTGCAGGTTATGTGACGTGTAGAGGCTGTACTTTAAGAAGAAAGGCATGCTGGGATATCGGCTAAGAGGTTTAAACCTGAACAGCAGCATTCTGAAAATAAAGCTGCTGTTTAGGTTTATATGTAGTTTCGGTATGGATTCCGGCTCATATAGGAATGAGAGGGCGGATAAGTTAGCTAAAATAGAAGCGAAGAAAGAGGAAGTGGATATGGATGTGCGTTGTGGTTTAAATGAATATTATAGAATTATTGAGAAACAGATTATTAATGAATGGCATAAAGAAAAAAAGGGTAGGAAATAGGCTTAGAGTAAGGTTAAAATAAGGGAAGGGTGGTATGGGTGGACTAGGAAGGTGGAAGCAGCATTAATAAGGTTTCTTATAGGGTCTTCAACATTAAAGGAACACCGATATATATATATATATATATATATATATATATATATATATATATATATATATATATACTGAGCATCAAAATAAACTTATCACTATTATAACACATTTAATTTTGAAAAAACCAAGGTATATAAATGATGGACATTGACGAAATGTTTTGGTTTCTTTTAATCACTTGATCATTCATCCTTGACCATGACTGTGAGTCGCCCTGGATAAGGGCGTCTGCTAAGAAATAAATAAATAAATAAATAATAATAATAATAATAATAATAATAATAATAATAATGATACGCTTGAGTGACTATGACTGAAGCATATTCACTTAATCACCTAATTAGTGAGACAGTTGATTGGACACTGGATATGGAGCAATTTCAGCTGTTGAATTGCAAGCAATTAAGAAAAATCACAGAAAAACACCAATATGCCACGTCTGTCAAGAGAGCAGCGCCGATGCGATCGGCATGTTGGAGGCTGGACTAGGGCAGCGTGCTGTGGCTCGCCGTCTTGGGTGCTCACAGCCAGCGATTTCAAACCTGGTGAGACAGTATAACCAGACACACTCTGTCAATGACAGGCCACGAACTGGGAGACGTGTGTCTTCTAGGGCACGGAGACCACTGAACAGGCAGATGCTTATCCAGGCACTACAAGAGGAATGGGCCACACACGCTACTAGCCTGTGACTTTCACAGTATCCCTTCGTCCCCCAATCACTTCAGACAGTAAAATGTACACTCCAACATGGACTGGCAAACATTTTCACCTGGAGAATCCCCATTACCACATAACTGTATAGACACCATTGGGATTGTTTCTATTTGTAACTTATATCAGTTCAGACAGCAAGGCAATGAATCAAATCCTCCCCATCCTAATCTTTTCATTGTTCTGGGCAGTGGTTTTCAAACTGGGGTAAGAAAACTCCTGTAATGGCGGACAACACATTTTTCACCAGGTTGTAGTACTTTGCGACTTAGCAATCGAATCAACAATGTTGAATCTCCTTTCAAATAAAACCACAGCCGTACTGGTGTACGATTCCTTTCTACTGGACGAGGTTAACTCTATAAAACTCAGCCAGCTGCTGACTGCGCTGAGCACACATGGTAAATTTACTAGCAGGGTGGTGGTGACTGCAGTCTGGGACTAAAAGAAAAAAACACTCAGAAGATTGATGTTGCTTCTTTTAAAATGTGTAGTATTTACTCAGTAAGTTTACTAATGTTCAGTGTTAACAGTTTAATCAGATAAGTGTTTTATCTACATTTTTGTAAATAACAGTATGTGGCAAAGTGGTTTGCAGAGTGCAGGTGTAGAGGTGATGCAGTGCTCAGGAATAACAGACACAAGACAGTTCATGGTGAAAACAACTCTTATTTGAATGGTTGCTTGAAGGCAAAATAATAAAATAACTGGCCCTACACAACGATGTGCAATGGCACAGTTAAAACCACAGGGTTCAGAACTGAAATAATAATACCACACACTGTTCACACGTGATCACAATATCCAACAGTGAGTGCTCCTAGTGCAAGTGGTGAATTACACAGCAATTACTGAAACAGTAGTGCAGTGTAGCCCGGGGTTGGTGCTGGCTGATAGGGACAGCTCCCAGATTTTAGTTGTCTATAAATTACAAATGTGACAATTAATAGACAGACAGAGATTATACAAAACACTCACAGTTATTTTTCACTAGCACGTACTTTACAGGTCTTGTCATAACATAAAACAGGAACCGGCAGTTTCTTTCTTTTATTCTCTGTCCGTAGGCTTCTATGACAATTCTCCGGTCAGAGCTTCCTCTTTGTGTCATCAGCATGATTGGCAGGCGACCCCCGTAGGATCACACATGCGCCCGATAGCCAGCACAAATCTCCCCTGTCACAGGGGTTGTTATATTGCAGTCAGAGTCTGTCAACAACAAAAATATATTTGAGATCAGGTATTTAAGTTCAGGTCCCCGGTTCAAATCCCACCTCAGCCACTGACTCATTGTGTGACCCTGAGCAAGTCACTTCACCTCCTTGTGCTCCGTCTTTCGGGTGAGACGTAGTTGTAAGTGACTCTGCAGCTGATGCATAGTTCACACACCCTAGTCTCTGTAAGTTGCCTTGGATAAAGGCGTCTGCTAAATAAACAAATAATAATTGACTTGAAAGAGCTGGAGACTTGGTCACCAATGGGGAGTTACATATAATAATCCTAATGTTCAAACTGAGTGACTCAGCAATGCATGAGACAAAATTACTATTGCACAGATTGCTAATGTGACATAACAAAATCAGAACGGTCAAAGAGATGATGAATGGTCCAAACAAGATGTAGTGGTTCATATTTTCCATCCGTGAGTGTAGGTTTTGATCTGAAGTGATTAGGAGTAACACTATTTAAATCAAGCAAGTTCTATTATTTTGTTTTCAGTAAATATTTCTGCATTTTAGTCAGACTTACTCCTGGTGTTAAAGTGGCTGAAATTCTGTGAATTATTTTGTGTCCTTCAAAACCCAGGAACTGACTGAACTTCTTCCCATTTTCAGTGCAGTGATGAGGTTTCTCTCCTGTGTGACTGTGCTGGTGCCTTTTAAGGCTTGATAAACGACCGTATTTCTTCCCACATTGAGAACAGTGATGCGGTTTCTCTCCTGTGTGACTGTGCTGGTGTCTTGTGAGGCTTGATAAACGACTGAATATCTTCCCACACTCAGTGCAGTGATAAGGTTTCTCTCCTGTGTGACTGCGCTGGTGTCTTTTAAGATTTTGCAACAGGGTGAAACTCCCCACACTCAGTGCAGTGATAAGGTTTCTCTCCTGTGTGAACACGCTGGTGGATTTTAAGATTTTGCAACAGCGTGAAACTCCTCCCACACTCAGTGCAGTGATAAGGTTTCTCTCCTGTGTGAATACGCTGGTGTGATTGAAGATTTACTAACTGTGTGAAACTCTTACCACACTCAGTGCAGTGATAAGGTTTCTCTCCTGTGTGAATGCGCTGGTGTGATTGAAGACTTCCTAACTGTGTGAATCTCTTCCCACAGTCATTACAGTGATACGGTTTCTCTCCTGTGTGAACACGCTGGTGGATTTCCAGCTGGGATAAACAACTGAATCTCTTCCCACAATCAGCACAGGGAAATGGAGTCCCTCCTGTGTGATTCCCTTTAGCAGCTAGAGAAAAGAAGAGAGAAGAGACAAAGGTTATTGTAAAGCATTCTTACACATTCACTCTTCTGCAGGGCTTCCCCTCATAACCATGACCAACTCCTAGAGTGAACTCTGATGAGAATACAGTCAAACCTGCTTAATATCACTCCTGTTAATACCAGCCTCCTTTTATTATCATCACATTGAAATTTTCCATGCAGAATATAGTGGGTGTCAATAAGGACAAATGCTTGAGAATATCACTTTGATTATTATCACACTCCGGTTAATATCACTCACATGTATCAGTCACTGATTTCCACCCCACTTAATATCACTTTGAGGAATAAAAGTATAAGATCAGGTTTACATGCAAGTGCTGTATTGAAATGTTTCTTCTGGTGACACTTAGCAACCCGACTGGATTTGGCATCACCCATTGATGAGACATGTGATCCCAGCACCACTATAAAGCTGTGGGAGCAGCACAACTGCAAACAGTCTACCAGACACAGGGAAAGGCAAAGATCTAACTGCATTCGAAAGAGGTATGATAGTGGATGCACATCTAGCAGGGTCACAGCAGCAAGGACAGGTATGTTGCAACTTGCAAGCCATTGGCATAGTGGTTAGGTTAAATTAAGCTGGAATTACCAAAAATGTCAATCTTCAGCACACTTCTACAGATTAGTAACTCATTTCTGCAAGGTTAACAGGCAGCTCAATGTTTCTTGTTTTGTATAATTACCTCTAAATCCCAGTTCACATTCAGGTGGACAATCATCACACAGGCTGGATCCCAGCTTCTTGTTCTCCTCAAGTGTACAGACATTATTTTCAGTTGGAACTTCCTCTGCGATGGGGACACATTCCTGTTCTATGAATTCCTCTTTAATAGGAACACATTCCAGTCGAGGGACCTCTTCATCTTTAACACATGTCAGCTCTGTAACCTGCTTTAGCCTTGCACACCACTCCTGGTCAAAGGACTCCTCTTGTGTGTAAACTGCTTCTATCCTTGGCCCCTCCTGTGCTTCAGATTTAGGAACAGCACGGCTCTCTTTGGGATCTGTGTGAAAGAAAATTGTACACGCTTTTAACTCTAATGATGTCGCTACTATCTCGCATTACCGACTTGCTATCTTGTGCGCATTTTGTGTTATCGTGCTGATGAGATGTTGTGTGCATGAGACAGTAGCCTCCTTTTTAATTGACACCATGTCCCTTTAGGGTTCCATAGTAATGAGATCATTGAAAGGAAATAAATTATATGTTACACAAGCATTTTCCAACCAATCGATCCATGAACTTTACAGATCTTTCTTATTCATTTATGACAGTGCTTATTCATTTATGACAGTGACTCTTGTAAACTTCTAAAGGATATCTATTAGGCTGTTTCAGAGAACTTTTGAATCCTCAGCAACCCACTGGTGACTACACATGTTGACTGAAGTGAACCCACCTACTGTACCAGTTAAGCAGTGTGTGCTGGAAAGCCTTGTCAGAGCATGGGTCAGGTAAGGCGCAGTAGCAGCCTTACCTGACAATTTCCTGTCTTTGTCTGAATTGTCAGCTCTTACCATCGAGTAAAACTTAGTTTTTGTGTTTAATATCCATTCTTTTTTCACTGGAAGTCTGATTTTTAAAACATGATATTTATATGCAATGTAAAGTAGATTCATCCATTTAGATTGTAGTCCTCTGTATATCTTAAAGGAGTTTTTGGTTTGCTATTTATTTTTTTATTTGTGGTGCAACTCTTAGTTTTTGTATAAGAAATTATCTGCTATTATAAACAAAATTCCCAAATTAGGACCACACTTTAGATACATTATCACATAGGCTTCTAATACATAAAACATTCTATTACTATTAGGCTATTACATTTTAAACACATGAATTATTTGGTTCCAATTATATTAGGGTAGCTATCTGATTGATTATTAATGAATGAATATATTGATACATTTAGACCTTGGATAAAAACGTCCATTGATTAAAACAATAATAATAATAATAATAATAATAATAATAATATTACACTGAAACCAAATACAATAATTAAATAGAAATGATTAATAATTACCATACTGGATACATATTGGACAACTGAAATTTTGCATTTTGCATACTATGAATTACCAAGCATTACTTGCAGAAAGAGCAAAATAACTTAGTTTTACTTTTTTAAATAATTGTATTTACTGTTTAAAGTACATTTAAAATAATACTCCTACTGAAAACCTTTAAATATCTAAAGAGACAATGTCACAAAGTATTTATATTCCAAATGACATCAGTCTACCCTTACCTGCAGATATTAATGATTGGAAATCAGACTTCAACATAGAAACTGCAGCTATAGCAGCATGTTAAGCTCTGTGCTAACATCATATAATGAGTTCAATCTGATACATTCTGACTCAGGACAGCCAGGACAGCACAGGACACAAGACTCAGCACAGCCAGGACAGCACAGGACACAAGACTCAGCACAGCCCAGCACAGGACACAAGACTCAGCACAGCCAGGACAGCACAGGACACAAGACTCAGCACAGCCAGGACAGCACAGGACACAAGACTCAGCACAGCCAGGACAGCACAGGACACAAGACTCAGCACAGCCAGGACAGCACAGGACACAAGACTCAGCACAGTCAGGACAGCACAGGACACAAGACTCAGGACAGCCAGGACAGCACAGGACACAAGACTCAGCCAGCCAGGACAGCACAGGACACAAGACTCGCACAGCCAGGACAGCACAGGACACAAGACTCAGGACAGCCAGGACAGCACAGGACACAAGACTCAGCACAGCCAGGACAGCACAGGACACAAGACTCAGCACAGCCAGGACAGCACAGGACACAAGACTCAGCACAGCCAGGACAGCACAGGACACAAGACTCAGCACAGCCAGGACAGCACAGGACACAAGACTCAGACAGCCAGGACAGCACAGGACACAAGACTCAGCACAGCCAGGACAGCACAGGACACAAGACTCAGCACAGCCAGGACAGCACAGGCACAAGACTCAGCACAGCCAGGACAGCACAGGACACAAGACTCAGCACAGTCAGGACAGCACAGGACACAAGACTCAGCACAGCCAGGACAGCACAGGACACAAGACTCAGCACAGCCAGGACAGCACAGGACACAAGACTCAGCACAGCCAGGACAGCACAGGACACAAGACTCAGCACAGCCAGGACAGCACAGGACACAAGACTCAGCACAGCCAGGACAGCACAGGACACAAGACTCAGCACAGTCAGGACAGCACAGACAAGACTCAGCACAGCCAGGACAGCACAGGACACAAGACTCAGCACAGCCAGGACAGCACAGGACACAAGACTCAGCACAGCCAGGACAGCACAGGACACAAGACTCAGCACAGCCAGGACAGCACAGGACACAAGACTCAGCACAGCCAGGACAGCACAGGACACAAGACTCAGCACAGCCAGGACAGCACAGGACACAAGACTCAGCACAGCCAGGACAGCACAGGACACAAGACTCAGCACAGCCAGGACAGCACAGGACACAAGACTCAGCACAGCCAGGACAGCACAGGACACAAGACTCAGCACAGCCAGGACAGCACAGGACACAAGACTCAGCACAGCCAGGACAGCACAGGACACAAGACTCAGCACAGCCAGGACAGCACAGGACACAAGACTCAGCACAGCCAGGACAGCACAGGACACAAGACTCAGCACAGCCAGGACAGCACAGGACACAAGACTCAGCACAGCCAGGACAGCACAGGACACAAGACTCAGCACAGCCAGGACAGCACAGGACACAAGACTCAGCACAGCCAGGACAGCACAGGACACAAGAGACTCAGCACAGCCAGGACAGCACAGGACACAAGACTCAGCACAGCCAGGACAGCACAGGACACAAGACTCAGCACAGCCAGGACAGCACAGGACACAAGACTCAGCACAGTCAGGACAGCACAGGACACAAGACTCAGCACAGCCAGGACAGCACAGGACACAAGACTCAGCACAGCCAGGACAGCACAGGACACAAGACTCAGCACAGCCAGGACAGCACAGGACACAAGACTCAGCACAGCCAGGACAGCACAGGACACAAGACTCAGCACAGCCAGGACAGCACAGGACACAAGACTCAGCACAGCCAGGACAGCACAGGACACAAGACTCAGCACAGCCAGGACAGCACAGGACACAAGACTCAGCACAGCCAGGACAGCACAGGACACAAGACTCAGCACAGCCAGGACAGCACAGGACACAAGACTCAGCACAGTCAGGACAGCACAGGACACAAGACTCAGCACAGCCAGGACAGCACAGGACACAAGACTCAGCACAGCCAGGACAGCACAGGACACAAGACTCAGCACAGCCAGGACAGCACAGGACACAAGACTCAGCACAGCCAGGACAGCACAGGACACAAGACTCAGCACAGCCAGGACAGCACAGGACACAAGACTCAGCACAGCCAGGACAGCACAGGACACAAGACTCAGCACAGCCAGGACAGCACAGGACACAAGACTCAGCACAGCCAGGACAGCACAGGACACAAGACTCAGCACAGCCAGGACAGCACAGGACACAAGACTCAGCACAGCCAGGACAGCACAGGACACAAGACTCAGCACAGCCAGGACAGCACAGGACACAAGACTCAGCACAGCCAGGACAGCACAGGACACAAGACTCAGCACAGCCAGGACAGCACAGGACACAAGACTCAGCACAGCCAGGACAGCACAGGACACAAGACTCAGCACAGCCAGGACAGCACAGGACACAAGACTCAGCACAGCCAGGACAGCACAGGACACAAGACTCAGCACAGCCAGGACAGCACAGGACACAAGACTCAGCACAGCCAGGACAGCACAGGACACAAGACTCAGCACAGCCAGGACAGCACAGGACACAAGACTCAGCACAGCCAGGACAGCACAGGACACAAGACTCGGCACAGCCAGGACAGCACAGGACACAAGACTCACTGAGCTGTGCTGTCCTGTACTGTCCTCGGAACAGCGCTCTGCATGCCTTGTGCCACAGAACACAGCAAACCCTACTGTAAACTAGTGCTGGCACAAATATCCGAATATTCAAACGAATGTTTTTTGACATGTATTCGGATACCAAAATCAGATGTTTGTATTCGCTACAAATGACAAAATACCTTGCACTTATTTACCGTCTCACCAGAATTTGCGAGAATTTCAAAAAATGTCAAATGAAAAAGAGCTCCATGTGATATGTGAGATTACTATATCTAAAAAAAACAGCAGCTGTGGAGCCTCTATTTAAAAGTTTTAGACAGCAAAAAGTAAAGAAACCAGATTACGCGTGCGCACCTTTAGTGATCTCTATGGAACGCCATCTGGGACAAAAACGCATTGTGCTGCTTTAGAGCGAACCAGAATCTCATGGGACAGAAAAAGGCAAGCAGATCATTCTGAAATGCATCGCTTAAACAGTACCCAACTTCCTGAAAATGTTGAACGGTGAGTTTTTTTCCCTTCACTTTACAACGCCATTTCCACGCTTGTCTTATTTTAAGTGTTTAAAGTTAAATTTCAGTTTTCGCTTGCTTGTTCAGCTACAAAAGGCAAGTAAACCTCATGTTATTACTTTATGAAAACGCGTCGATGGTCAGCTGTTTACTGTGAGGAAACAGCAATGGCAAGGAATGAAAAATAAAATAAAAAATGCCTTGTCAACTTCATGTACTATTTATTTCAGGAATAAACAAAACAACGCTTCACTTGAACTGCTATTTGGCATCCTTTGTTTTGTAGTTAATTCACTGGGGTAAAGTAATGCCTTCACATTTTATTCTTTACTCCTGGTATATTTTTCTATTTTAACATGTTATGTATTGCAACGCCTTGCTGTAAAATAAAGGCACACACACACACACACAGAAGCCACAACCCTGCTGCTGTGCTGTCTCTGTCTGCGCTCAGAGCAATATAATGGCTTTCGTTACTTTTTGAAAAACGAACGAATATCCTAATGAATATTTAAATTATGAGTGGATATCCGAACATGAAAATCCCGTGTTTGTCACAGCACTACTGTAAACACTGCCCATTATGTCACTGTGAAGAAGAGATATACAGATCTGCCTGTGATTGTTTATGTGGGTAATTCAATGGAAGACTGCTTTGACATTTTCACAACTAGACAGGTACAGTTCAAACTACATGCATAATATCAGACGTTAAAATATTGAGCTGACGTACGCTGTCCTAGCATTGATATCTACCTTTGAAAAATGGTTCTGGTGCAAATTATTTTAAACTAGTATTTAGTGTTATGTAAATAAAATGCATTTTACATAACTCTAGAAATATTAACCATATAGAACTAAAATATTCTGAACATATATATTTTTTTTTATCATGCTAAGATAAGACTTCATTTCAATTGAAAAAAATAAGCAAGAGAGTATGCAGGCAGCAGTATGGAGTAGTGGTTAGGGCTCTGGACTCTTGACCGGGGGTCGGGTTCAATCCCAGGTGGGGACACTGCTGCTGTACCCTTGAGCAAGGTACTTTACCTAGATTGCTCCAGTAAAACCCAACTGTATAAATGGGGAATTGTATGTAAAAATAATGTGATCTCTTGTAACAATTTTAAGTTGACCTGGATAAGGGCGCCTGCTAAGAAATAAATAATAAAGTATGTTTGAGGATGTTTACATATACATTTGGACATGTTGGCTTAAACATTAAACCCTAGGTTAGCCTGAATGGGCATGTAAACAGACTGGAATGGCAACTGCGTTCTAATAAAGTAAAATGCACAGAAGGTTTAACTAGATGAATGTAGTTCCTCTACAAAATGAAGAAGCCAAAACAGAAATAAATGACCCCTTAATGTACTGTATTCCCCTATTCCCAGCATTCCAGTGTCACTCACCTCTCTCAGTGATGCTAGAAGGTGGGGTTTCCTCCTGCAGGATCCGCTCATTGGCCTGGTCACACCCCAGCTCAGTCACTTCCTCCTTGATCTCAACTGTCCTGTCTGCAGAAACAACCCATCGAATAGGAAGCTCTGGGCTGATGTGAGCTACTTCCATCTCAGAAACTCCCTTTGAGTGAAGCTGATCCGTTCTCACTGAAGAAAAGGAGACAAGACTTTTAGTTTGTCATTTCAGAATGCATATAAAATGCTTTTATCTGAATTTAGTAAACGATATTATGTATTAATCCAATCTTATTTAAAATCACACATCAAGCCTTATTTGAAATGGTCTTGATATCTACTGCACCTTTGTAAGGAGGCTGTGTGGTCCAGTGGTTAAAGAAAAGGGCTTGTAACCAGGAGGTCCTCGGTTCAAATCCCACCTCAGCCACTGACTCATTGTGTGACCCTGAGCAAGTCACTTAACCTCCTTGTGCTCCGTCTTTCGGGTGAGACGTAATTGTAAGTGACTCTGCAGCTGATGCATAGTTCACACACCCTAGTCTCTGTAAGTCGCCTTGGATAAAGGCGTCTGCTAAATAAACAAATAATAATAATAATATGAATTCCTCTGTATACAGCAACAGACTGAAGAAAGTTGCCATGTGGGGCTATTCCACGCCTAAAAAAAAAGTGCCTCCTATCTTCTGTTTTGAATGCCTCTTTATCTAATCTCCATTAGTGACCCCTGGTACTTGTTTAATTTTTCAAGTCAAAAGGCCCCTGGGTCGACACTGTCAATACCTTTTTAAATTTTGAATGCTTGAATCAGATCGCCGCGGAGTCTTCTTTGTTCAAGACTGAATAGATTCAATTATTTTAGATTCAATTTGATTACATGACGTTTTGAAATGTATATGTAGTGTACTATACTGTAGCATAAATGAAAAATATCAATGTGAATTAAATTACCAGCAGTTCAGTTGTGTTTACCTCTCTCTCTCTCTCTCTCTCTCGTAAGTCGTTGTTGTTTCTTTCTTTCGTCGATCTCAAGACTTCCGTTTCACATCTAAACCGTCAATTTAACTAAAACCATTCAGATAAAAAAAGGCAAATCCGTTAAAAAATAAAATAAGCAAAATCCAATGACCCGCGCACTCGCAGCAGCTTTTGTATACAAAGTTCATTCAGTACAAAGCAGGGAGACAAAACTGGCGCCATTTTGGATCTACAACATTACGTTGCATTGGAAAAGATCGCAGTTCGGAGCCAACATGGCGAAATGCGTGATCCAGTTTCATAACCTCCCGTCGCAATCCCGCCTTTGAAAGCTGGGTTTCGCTCGTTTCGGCACGCCTACTACAAGTGACGTTACCATTAGGTTACAAGAAATTGAAACTCTTGCTTCGTTTACACTGCGGAGAGATATATAGATATGATTTTGAAGTACTGTATTTAAGTTGACTAAAACTGTTAACTAATGATTTACACTTTTTTGGGTTCGTTTATTATCTGTATTGAGTTCTGAAACAAAGAGTCAATTTGGAGCATGTCAGCTGTACACACATAGATGTTTAACTTGGCAATATGATTCTGAGAAAACAAAAATGTGCTTTAAGTTTTATCAGAGCCCTGCAGGATTCTGAAAGACGGAAAGTTATCCCTTGCAAAGTAAGGCGGGCCTGTTGTTCGTTTTCTTTCTTTATCACACTAGAAGAAGTGCTGATTGTATATGCATGTTAATTCTGCAGCAAAACATAAATACATTTAAAGAAAAGAGGATTCCGCTACACGAGTGTCTTACTAAAATCAGTGAAGATGGACGTCAGTGTCTCCGTGTCGCTCTTTCAAGACGAGCTCGCCTCTACCATCGAGCACGCAGTGAAAGCGGCTGTAGACACCGTCTTGTGCGAAATTACAAAAGTTGTCGGCAGCAAATTCACTGAATTCGAATGGAAATGGCTGGAAAGGAGAAAGAGAATGAAAGTCTGAAGCTGAGATTGGAAATATCAGAGAGCGAGTTGAAAGCAGTGCGGAATGCATGAACGCTGCAGATGCAGACATTAAACAACCTCTCAGAAACATGAACCCCGACTGCAATGAACAAGACTTTCAGAGGAACGAGAACCAGGGATTATTTCAAGGTGAGATTGAATTTATTGGTGTTATTGCTTGGTCATTTTCTTAGAAAACATTAAGTGTTAATGAGTGTTGTTAATAACTCAACTGTCCTAATATTACACCAGTCCAATCCCTCCGCCAGACCAATAGTTGTCAAACTTTTTATACGGTACAAAACCTTCAAACGTTTTGTTTGGTTTGTGGACTTTATGACACCTGCACGATGCCTGCATTAATAGTCGTATATCACAACGAATCCACAATAACAAACAGCCATTTTGTTACAGAGTTTAACAAGTCTGACACAAACCTGACACAAACAATTTTGGTTGTTACTTAATTAAACCCTTGCTTACACACACACACACACACACACACACACACACACACACACACACACACACACACACACACACACACACACACACACACACACACACACACACACACACACACACACACACACACACACACAGTGTGGTCCAGTGGTTAAAGAAAGGGCTTGTAACCAGGA
Organism: Acipenser oxyrinchus oxyrinchus; assembly: GCA_030684275.1. NCBI lineage: Eukaryota > Metazoa > Chordata > Actinopteri > Acipenseriformes > Acipenseridae > Acipenser > Acipenser oxyrinchus. The sequence goes on from JAGXEW010000440.1 coordinate 20,661, forward strand.
GGTCCCCAGTTCAAATCCCACCTCAGCCACTGACTCATTGTGTGACCCTGAGCAAGTCACTTAACCTCCTTGTGCTCCGTCTTTGGGTGAGACGTAATTGTAAGTGACTCTGCAGCTGATGCATAGTTCACACACCCTAGTCTCTGTAAGTCGCCTTGGATAAAGGTGTCTGCTAAATAAACAAATTATAATGGCTGTCCTGCTGGTACAGTGATATCTTGTGTAGAGTAAACTATAGTCCCATTGAGACTTTAACAAACCATATTGCAGAGGGTTAGGAGAATGATTTGTGAGCTTTGATATCAAAATACAGCATCGAATTCATGTTTGATTCAACTGTTTGCCTGCAAATATATTTTAGATAAATGCTTTTTTAGTCTGGATGACTGTCATGTATATTTGGGTTCCTATTTTACTATTAGTTCCTATTCCTATTAAATGTATCTTCTCTTCTTAAATAAGTAAGAGTTCTAATTTTGTACAATTCTTTCACACAGATCCCAAAGAGAGCCATGCTGTCCCTGAATCTGAAGCACAGGAGGGGCCAAGGATAGAAGCAGTTTACACCCTAGTGGAGTCCTTTCACCAAGAGTGGTGTGCAAGTCTAAAGCAGGGTATAGAACTGACATGTGTTAAAGACGAAGAGGTCCCTCGACTGGAACGGGTTCCTATTAAAGAGGAATTCATAGAACAGGAATGTGTCCCCATCGCAGAGGAAGTTCCTACTGAAAATAATGTCTGTACACTTGAGGAGAACAACCAGCTGGGATCCAGCCTGTGTGATGATTGTCCACCTGAAGGTGAACTGGGATTTAGAGGTAATCGTACAAAACAAGCAGCATTGAGCTGATTATTAATCTTGCAGAAACTGGTTAGTAAGCACTGAAGTGTGCTGAAGATTCATATTCTTGGGCATTCCACCTCCATTTAATCTAGGGAGGCTGCCCAATCACTATGTCGATGGCTTGCAGCATAACATTTTTATTTTGTCTCATTTGAATTTGCTCATCCTAACTACTGATTCTACTGTATTTTATAACTGCTCTTCTCTGTAATGTGATATTTTGTAATGTGATACTTTTGTAGCAACTGTAAATCGCCCTGGATAAGGGTGTCTGCTAAGAGATGAATACTAATAGTAACTGCCCTTGCTGCTGTGGCACCTGCTAGATGTGTATCCACTATCATGTCTGTTTTGAATGCTTTTATTCTGCAAAGTGATATTAAGTGGGGTGGAAATCAGTGACTGGTGACATTTTGGTAATTCCAGCTTAATTTAACCTAACCACTATGCCAATGGCTTGCAAGTTGCATCATACCTGTCCTTGCTGCTGTGGCATCTGCTAGATGTGCATCCATTATCATGTCTGTTTTGAATGCTGTTAGATCTTTCCCTGTGTCTGGTAGACTGTTTGCAGTTGTGCTGCTCCCACAGCTTTATAGTGGTGCTGGGATCACATGACTCATCAATGGGTGATGCCAAATCCAGTCGGGTTGCTAAGTGTCACCAGAAGAAACATTTCAATACAGCACTTGCATGTAAACCTGATCTTATACTTTTATTCCTCAAAGAGATATTAAGTGGGGTGGAAATCAGTGACTGATAAATGTGAGTGATATTAACCAGACTGTGATAATAATCAAAGTGATATTCTCAATGCATTTGTCCTTATTGACACCCACTATATTCTGCATGGAAAATTTCAATGTGATGATAATAGAAGGAGGCTGGTGTTAACAGGAGTGATATTAAGCAGGTTTGACTGTATTCTCATCAGAGTTCACTCTAGGAGTTGGTCATGGTTATGAGGGAAGCCCTGCAGAAGAGTGAATGTGTAAGAATGCTGTACAGTAACCTTTGTCTCTCTTTATTTAGATTCTGTAGTAGATGAAGGAGAACACAACTCCACTCCATCACCCCACTGCAAAAACACTTGTAGTGGTAAACCACAGCCAAGAAACACAGAGAGACGACACCTCAAGAAGAACATCTAAAAAATTGAGAGTTCAAATTCCTTCTGTAGAAGACAGACAACCATTTACTCTGGAGAGTACAGAGACTGCACATTCTGTGTGTGTGAGCAATTCTGAAACCGGGGCAACTTGAAGACCTTGCCTTGTTCTACTCAAGGTGGGAAGAGTTCCCATCAATTAGGCTCTCCTAAAACTCACAAGGAAATCACACAGGAGGGACTCCATTTCCCTGTGCTGATTGTGGGAAGAGATTCAGTTGTTTATCAAGCCTTAAAAGACACCAGCGCAGTCACACAGGAGAGAAACCACACCACTGTAATGAATGTGGGAGGAGTTTCAATCAAACAGAGAGCCTTAAAAGACACCAGCTAAGTCACACAGGAGAGAAACCACACCACTGTACTGAATGTGAGAAGACGTTCTCTCGATTAGAACATCTTACACATCACCAACGAATTCACACAGGAGAGAAACCATACCACTGTAATGAATGTAAGAAGAGGTTCTCTCGATCAGAATATTTTAAAACTCACCAGTTAATTCACACAGGAGCCCAACCACACCACTGTAACGATTGTGGGAAGAGTTTTATGTATTTATCAAAGCTTAAAAGACACCAGATATTTCACACAGGTGAGAAACCACACCAATGTAATGAATGTGAGAAGAGGTTTTCTCGGTTAGAACATCTTAAAATCACCAGCAATTCACGCAGGAGAGAAACTACACCACTGTAATGATTGTGGGAAGAGCTTCACTGAATTAGGAAGTCTTAAAAAACACGAACAAGTTCACGCAGGAGAGAAACCACACCGCTGTAATGATTGTGGGAAGAGCTTCACTGCATTAAGAAGTCTTAAAAAACACGAACGAGTTCACACAGGAGAGAAACCACACCGCTGTAATGATTGTGGGAAGAGCTTCACTGAATTAGGAAGTCTTAAAAAACATGAACAAGTTCACGCAGGAGAGAAACCACACCACTGTAATGATTGTGGGAAGAGCTTCACTGAATTAGGAAGTCTTAAAAAACACGAACGAGTTCACATAGGAGAGAAACCACATCGCTGTAATGATTGTGGGAAGAGCTTCACTGAATTAGGAAGTCTTAAAAAACACAAACGAGTTCACATAGGAGAGAAACCACACCGCTGTAACGATTGTGGGAAGAGCTTCACTGAATTAGGAAGTCTTAAAAAACACGAACGAGTTCACACAGGAGAGAAACCACACCGCTGTAATGATTGTGGGAAGAGCTTCACTGAATTAGGAAGTCTTAAAAAACACGAACGAGTTCACACAGGAGAGAAACCACATCGCTGTAATGATTGTGGGAAGAGCTTCACTTTATTAGGAAGTCTTAAAAACACAAACGAGTTCACATAGGAGAGAAACAACACCGCTGTAACGATTGTGGGAAGAGCTTCACTGAATTAGGAAGTCTTAAAAAACACGAACGAGTTCACACAGGAGAGAAACCATACCACTGTAATGAATGTGAGAAGAGATTCAGTCTAATAGAAAGCCTTAAAATACACCAACACATTCACACACGAGAGAAACCCTGAATGTTGGTAAAGAGCTAATCTAGTGGGACCCCTTCAAAACCAGAAATTTCTCGCAAGACTAAAACCCTGTCACTGAAGAGATTAATGTGATTATAAAAAACTATTTACAGCACATTTAAAACTTAAAAATCCTTTCTTAACAAACAAGCCTCTCTTTTATATATAAAAACAATTTATAATAAAATTCCTTGACCGACACCTCAGAAGTCTTATTGCACAGGCCTGTGTTTACACTTTGAAATCGACGAAAGGATGACATCACAGTCTGTTTCAAATAAAACACTTCCAAAGAGGGAGACACTATTTCACACTGGTGAGAGAGAGAGAGACATGCCGAGATGTTTAGCTCATGGGAGATGTTGCTTTCCGATATCCCACTGACTGAGACTGCAAACATTAATTCAGCAATAAACATCTATTGATGGGGACACAAGGGTCCGTGCCAGGACTTAATTGCCTTTGTTTCAATCTATGGGCAGGTCACAGAACTAAAGCAATACACCCTGTATTTCAGAAATAATCATCTCCTGTGTACATTACCACAGTAACTAATGCCTATATTTGGAAACTGGTCATCGACTGCTAAAAAAACGTTTTATTAAAACCAGGAGTAAAAGACTTGCAGTGCTACGAATACAGGACTTCTACACGGCTAAACCCCTGGAGCAAGGTGTAAACGCTGGGCTTCTCTTTGCATCCCTCCAGGCTGGACCGCGGAGCAACGACCATCACAGGATTCTTCTATCTTATTCATAGGACTGCTTTATCTCTTCGAGAGACTTTTGCACATCCTTCCAAGTCATAAAGGAACGATATGTGTTGTCTAAATGCAGTATGTGTAGATGATACTTGATGTAGGTGTCTCTGAAATATCTATAGTTTTTTTCCCCACAAAGTATTTAGCTTCTGAAATAAACACTGTTTTTCTCAAGTAGTCTATAGTAGTCTTACTCCTTTACAGGGTCACGGTGTAAATAGTAACAGGATTAATTATTCAATAAACACTTTAACATTAATCCCATTCATTCATGGCTTCTTCTCCTTTGTATGTCTTTGTTTAACCTGAATGAATACCATCTTTGTTTACAAACACGATTGTTAAACTATTCTACTGTTTACTCATTATTATTCACTAGTCTCTAACTGCTACCAGTAAACTGAAATTAGCATTACCATTTTCTCTTATAAGATTACCGAACATATGGCTACAACAAAACCCTTGTCCCAAACGTCAAGCTACGGTAACTTCATTAAGGGAAGTACCCTAATCTAAATACAGCAGTACACCGTCATATATCAAATACACTTGCTCAACAGCAGTGCACCATACACAATAAACCCCCAGCAGAACAATAACAATAAAACACAATAACATGCATTTAAATATTACAGTGAGGGTCTCACCCTCACGTTTCCCTCGCTCTCCTTTTTTGTTTAATCGCCTGCAGGACATGAAACAAAAATCACTGGGAAACACAAGGTCAAAAGTCCTTCTTCATAAAAGTCCTGAACAGCGTCCATGTCCCATTGCTACAGCAAACGCCTCATAATCCGAAGCACAAGTGAACTCTGTCGTCCTCCACCGAAAAGCAAACCTTTCTGCAATGACCAGGCTTCCTGAACTCCGACTCTCCACTGAAGTCTCTCCAGGTGGAACAACGCATTCACACCAGCCGTGCTTCTACCATTATTCAGACGACTTAGAGCAATCTTGGAAGTTCTAATAGTAGCCTCTATGGTCCTCCTGATAACTAAACACCCACCCCATGACCTCTCGCCAGTGAGCTGGCTGCAGTCCAACACAGACTTCATTAATGCATTAATTATGCTGTATGTCTGGGGTTTAATTGGTCCACCACAGACACACATATTCTAAGTTAAAATACAGTTCTTATTTCAGCAGGATCAGAGGTTCTTACTCAGGTGTGAATGTATATTTTTACTTCAAACACGTGAGATATTGTAATATTAGAATGGCTTATTTTAACAATATCTTCTATGCCTTGGGTTCCACTAAATGCTTGATAGTGCTGTTTAACAAACAAAGAAAAAGAACAGACTACTTGAGAAAAAAGGTTTATTCAGAAGCTAAATACCTTGAAGAAAAACTACTAAATATGAGCAACACTTCAGAACCACCTCCATCAAACATCACCTACACATACTGTATATAGACAACAAATACCATTACAAGCATTTAAACAACATTACAATTCATATCTAAAAACCGGGCTGGATGTCATTATGATGGTTACATTTTAAACAGCATCAATATTAAAATAAAGACAAACTATCAGATACAAACAAACGTTTTATTCAAGCACATCATATCAAACATCTGCACAGCCGAAACACAGTTTTTTAAATGAACAATTAAACATAAAAGGGTTTACTTTCTAACTTACCACATATAAAGCACTACTTCAAAAATGAAAAACTATATATATATATATATATATATTTATATAAACATTTCAAAAGAAACTAGTGTGTAAACAGATGTACACACAAAACTGTAAAACATTTTTTTAAATTTATAACTAAAGTAACATGTTTACTTTAGTTATAAATTTCTTAATGTTAGTCGGTGCAGCACTGAATCCAAGTTGAGCTGCTACTTCTGATCAAAATGTTTCTGCTGAAGCGCTGTGGCTTCAAGATGAAATCTCTCCTACTGATATTTTCCCTGGTGCTTTCCTTGTACAAAACAAAGGAATTGATGGCTGCCAGGTCCAGTAGAGATAACAGGCTTGTATAATAATAATAATATATATATAATATATATATATATATATATATATATATATATATATATATATATATATATATATATATATATATATACACAGAATATTGTAGGTTATATTCAAAATAAAAACATGTATTGTAAAACACAGTCAAAATGACTGCTCTGGTGGTTCTAGAGGGATTATAACTTCCTTATTTTTGCAATCCTGCCTTTGAAACGCTGTCAGGGTATTTAATGCATGTATTTAGGAAAAGTCATAAAACGGACAGCCACATAAGTTTCAGACACGAGAGTAATTTAAATTTGAAAACCTCAAACCGTCAAAATGACTGCCATGGCGACTCTAGTGTTAACAAGGAAAAAGAATAGACTGCTTGAGAAAAAAAAAAGTTTATCAGAAGCTAGATACTTCTGATACTACTTGATATGAGCAATACTTCAGAAACACCTCCATCAAGCATCACCTACACATACTGTATATAGACAACAAATACCATTACAAGCATTTAAACAACATTACAATTCTAAGCTATGCACTGTGAATTCAATATATTGTACAGTTGCCTTCCTGTGTAACTTGGAGGGATGTGCAAAAGTATTTTTTGATGAAATAAAGCAGGTCTTGGAAAGAAGAAAAATGACAATCCAGTCAATGAACAGAGTTGTTTGGCAGTTTCCTGGCAGTACAGGCATTAGTTACTGTGGTAATGCAGACAAGAAATGGCGAACTTTCAGTGACTCATACAGAACTTCAACATTCACGTGGTACGGTACACTTAACTCACACACTCAAAAAATACCAAATTTCTCAGCCTTCACCTTTATTATATTAATATAAAGGGAAAAAATGCAGAACATAAAACAATTCTAAACGTATTTACAAAAATAGCCAAACAAAATACTATACAGCTGTACCATACATACAACTACGGTATGGTTTCTCTCAAGTGAATTCGTTGGTGTTTTTTAAGATTTCCTGATTCAGTGAAGCGCTTCCCACAAGCATTACAGCGATATGGTTTCTCTCCTGTGTGAACTCGTTCGTGTCTTTTAAGACATCCTAATTCAGTGAAGCGCTTCCCACAATCATTACAGTGGTGAGGTTTCTCTCCTGTGTGACTGCGCTGGTGTCTTTTAAGGTGTGACAAACGACTGAATCTCTTCCCACACTGAGCGCAGTGATGCGGTTTCTCTCCTATGGGAAAGCACCGATGGATTATCAGCTGTGACAAACAACTGAATCTCTTCCCACAATCAGCACAGGGAAATGGAGTCCGTCCTGTGCGACTTCCATTCAGAGTTTTAGGAGAGCCTAACTGATGGAAATGTGCAGTCTCTGTACTCTCCAGAGTCAGTGGTTGTCTGTCTTGTACAGAAGGAATTTGAACTCTCAATCTGTTCACATTTTCTTCTTGAGGTGTCGTCTCTCTGTGTTTCCTGCACTGCTGGTTTGCAGCTGGAGGAGTTTGTACAGCGGGCGATGGAGTGGAGTTGTGTTCTCCTTCATCTGCTTTAGAAGCTAAAGAAAAAGAGACAAAGGTTATTGTACAGCATTCTTACACATTCACTCTTCTGCAGGGCTTCACCTCATAACCATGACCAACTCCTAGAGTGAACTCTGATGAGAATACAGTCAAACCCACTTAATATCACTCCTGTTAATACCAGCCTGTTTTTAATTAATGGGTGTCAATGACGACAAGCAAAACGTATTTTAAAACCATCTTTAATAAAACATATTGACAGCGTTCAGCAGCAGATGATCAGGGCAGCAGTGACAATGTGATTGAAAATGGATTTTCACTGCTCCCCTTATTGTTTAGTGAAACATTTCCTTGTTAAAGGTGTTGTTGCTGAGGTTTTAAAATCAATTCTCTTAACTGCCATTTTCATGGCTCCCTTATCATTGAATGCTACCTTGCCCATCACATCCATGCTAAAAGTTTAATCTTGGACACACCTGTTTCTACTGCCTCGGATTAAGGATTGCTATGGATTCATCTTCCCTGCTGGTGTGAGCAGCAGCGTGTGTGGCAATCGTGCAAGAATATCGGGAAAGGACACCGCTATTTTGAGGCTGTTCCAGGGTGTTTCTGTGTTCTTATGTTAGGTTTTATCATTATTAATTAGTTAGTTGTGTATTTTAAATATTTATAATTCTTCATTTGCTTTGATATGTCTACTATGTCTTTCCATCTGCCATTCCTCTCCGCATGTATTTTTATTTTTCCATTTTATTTTTTCAATTTAAGACTAATTTATATATTATATTTTATTTAATTTCTGTAAGTTGCTTTGGATAAAAGTGTCTGCTAAATAATAATAATAATAATAATAATAATAATAATAATAATAATAATAATAATAATAATAGGTATGTTATACAAATACCAGCAAAGATACATTTACTAATGCAAATACAGGTTTACAATTAGGTAACATAAAATTGACCAACTTGCTTCGTAAGAAAACTGTGATTTCCCCAAGGAACTGAACCCTCCCCCAAACAAACAGCCTAAAGCATTTATTCACTGTTCTAGCAAACACTCTGCAGTGTGCACAGCCCACCTCTCAGTTTGTTAATACTCATGTGACTGCATTGCTGTCCTCAGCTTTACTCACATGCTGTGCTGCTCGTGGACGGCATCGCTCCTTCCTCCTTTCCATCTGCAGCTCTTTCCTGAGGGGGGTGATGTTTCCTCTGAATGGACCCCAGCACAGTGCCCTCTTCTCCAACACTAGAACCAGTGTCTTCAAAGACAGGCTGATTGAATTTCATGCAGACCAATTCAGGTGGACAATAATCACAATGGCTAGATTCCATCTTAACTATATTCTCCAGTATACTGACTTTATTTTCTTTACTAACTTCCTCTGTGATGTGATCACACTCCAGCTCTACGGCCTCCTCTTTAATGTGGACAGGTTCAAGTTCAGGGATCTCTTTACTTTCAGCAATTGTCAGCTCTGTAATCTCCATTATTCTTCCACACCACTCCTGATCACAGATTTCCTCTTGTGTGTAAACAGCTTCCATCACTGGCCCCTCCTCTGCTTCATTGAAAGCACGTCTCTCTTCAGGATCTGTGGGAAACAAATGTGTACAAGTTTTAACTCTTCCCTTCCTGCACAGGCTTTTCAGAACTCTACTGATAAACACACCAGGGTGACTCCAAGCTGACCTCATTGGAGGAGGTGGTTGCTCAACTGAAACTTAAGACTTTTATAAAATAAGAAATCACAGATATTGATCCCCTATATAGAGACTTATATACATCCAGATTTCAACTGTGTCCCCATGATTACCAGTAAACTCATAATATGGCCTGTGAGCTGAAAATGAGGTTGGTTTTAAACACTGCTACTTTCTGAAGTGTTAGTGGGGATAACCTCAGGGTGAGTCAGTATAACGGTTTTGCGGTTTCAGTCGGTTTAGGTACATTACGGTATTGACTGAAGAAAAGTTCACAGGTTTAAAACCATAGCTTGTATTAAGGTTATTTCACTCTCCGTAAAGTATAATGTTTTAAATATTTAAACGTCAGACTTAATTATGATTTCACTATAATGCTGCCTAATAAAAGTATAATATTTATCATCTTACTCATTTCTCAACTAAATGTAATACAGTCAGATTATTTTTATTTAGTGTGAACTGATTACTTTATTTTGATAAAGGTTATGGATGAAGGTGAGCCACAGAAATCCCGTGTACGCTACAATATTAAGGGTCTATATCTGATTTTAGTTGTGGTCTACAATTTAAAATACAGATTCTAACCAATAGCTTCAATTTACCTTGAACTCTGGTGAATAACCCTGGTTCTCGTTCCTCTGAAAGTCTTGTTCATTGCAGTCGGGGTTCATGTTTCTGAGAGGTTGTTTAATGTCTGCATCTGCAGCGTTCATGCATTCCCGCACTGCTTTCAACTCGCTCTCTGATATTTCCAATCTCAGCTTCAGACTTTCATTCTCTTTCTCCTTTCCAGCCATTTCCATTTGGAATTCAGTGAATTTGCCGCCGACAACTTTTGTAATTTCGCACAAGACGGTGTCTACAGCCGCTTTCACTGCGTGCTCGATGGTAGAGGCGAGCTCGTCTTGAAAGAACGACACGGAGACACTGACGTCCATCTTCACTGATTTTTAGTTATACTAGAAAAGTCGCATTCAAATATATTGGAGCAATTCTTCTGGTGCGATAAAAAAGAGAGCATACGCAACAAACTCGTCTTACTTCCGTCTTTCAGGATCCTGCAGAGCTCCGCTAGAAGCGTGTTTGTTTTCTCAGTAAATAATTATGCTGACAAATTAACTTCTCTGTAGCTACGGCTCACACGCTGACTGTGAATAAAATTTCAACGCAACCTAAATAGTCTAAACAGCAGGAGACGCAACACTGTAAATTCAGCAGCGTAAACAAATCACAACGTTCTGGTTCCTGAACTGAAATGGAAGCGTGGCGTATCATTGGTTGCAGGAACACTAAAACCCAGCTTGCAACACTGATTGCCTCGCCTCCCTGTTTGAAGCAGAGGAGGGTATGAAACTGGATACGAGAGTTCGCCATATTGGCTCCTATTGCTCTATGTTTTACTATGTAATGAACTGTTGTTTGTACAAAATGGCGCCAGTTTCACTGCTCTGTGTTTGCGCTGCGCTTGCCATTGGTTTTGTGGTTCCAAAGCTTTTGCTAGGCGCATGGGGTTTGTAGTGTTTGGTTGGAGCTTTAATTGTTTTGTTTATTTGTGGGCCGCACTGTATATATATTTTTTAAAGTAACTGAGCAGTTTTAATTGTAGATACTATTTGAGACGGCTCTGATCCAAAACGGAAGACTTGAAATGGAATAAAGAAAGAAACAGCAGCCTCTCCACGTAAGCAGAGCTAAATAATAAAGAGGTGAGGAAAACCAGTTAATTTGAAATGTAAGTCATACAAGTACAGTAAAGTACAGCACACCGTCTGCGTATCCGTTTCAAAACGAAACTCAAACACTGAGCAACAGCAAAACGAAGCCCGGTTTTACTTACGGTTTTACAGTGTTGTGACGCTAGCGTAGTGTGGGGTATGCGATTGGGGCGTATCCATGGAGGGTTGGGTTGGCATTAAACATTTGATACAGTAAACAAGAAAGCAACACTAGACAGCCTAGGAGTTTGTGTGGTCCAGTGGTTAAAGAAAGGGCTTGCAACCAGGAGGTCCCTGGTTCAAATCCCACTTCAGCCACTGGCTCATTGTGTGACCCTGAGCAAGTCACTTCACCTCCTTGTGCTCCGTCTTTCGGGCGAGACGTAGTTGTAAGTGACTCTGCAGCTGATGCATAGTTCACACACCCTAGTCTCTGTAAGTCGCCTTGGATAAAGGCATCTGCTAAATAAACAAATAATAATAATCTTACTTCAGAAAAAAAGTCAGATGAGTGTGATGAGGCTTCAGTTATAGCTAGGAAGAGACAAAGAGAAGATGAGGGATGCGTGCTGTGCTCAAGAATCACCCACCACTGCTGATGTGTGGTTTATTCCATAATAACTTTATTTTCCACAGTAACATACATGTTAATACTTTACTGCAGTTCTGCACGAAATGCGACAAATACCTCAGAACAAAAATAGTGCTACTATTTATTACATGCTTTGATAACCAGTCTGATGTTAATGGTTACCTAAGGTAACAAACATTTCTATTCTAGAATTGCCCCATGTGCTTTTTGTGAGTTACCTCAGTCTGTTGCATAAACCAAAGTGCAGGGGAATTTAAATTAAGACTCAAATGAATATCAGGAACATATAGAACATTGTTTGATATGTAAAGTTTAATAACATTAGAATGATTCTTATTGTCTTCTAAAGCGGAACAGTCAGTCTTTTGGATGAGTGGGTTAGAGTTGGTTTACATTAAAATGAGTGCACTTTATATGCACTGACCAATTACAAGATTTCAGTGTAAGTCTTGTCTCCTTTTCTGCAGTGAGAATGGATCAGCCTCACTCAAAGGGAGTTTCTGAGATGGAAGCAGCTCACATCAGCCCAGAGCTTCCTATTCGATGGGTTGTTTCTGCAGACAGGACTGTTGAGATCAAGGAGGAAGTGACTGAGCTGGGGTGTGACCAGGCCAATGAGCGGATCCTGCAGGAGGAAACGCCACCTTCTAGCATCACTGAGAGAGGTGAGTGACACTGGAATGCATATCTATAGAGGGAGGCTTCATTGAAAGAGGGGAAGAAAGCCTGTGGAATACACTGCAAGGGCGGAGGTTATAAACATTGTCACTCAGTGAAGCAGATAGGCATGCCCTGTGTACTGCTTGCAGCAGGAGGTTATAAACATTGTCACTCAGTGAAGCAGATATGTGTGCTCTGTGTATTGCCTGCAGCAGAAGGAGGTTATAAACATTGTCACTCAGTGAAGCAGATATGTGTGCTCTGTGTATTGCCTGCAGCAGAAGGAGGTTATAAACATTGTCACTCAGTGAAGCAGATATGTGTGCTCTGTATTGCCTGCAGCAGAAGGAGGTTAAAAACATTGTCATTCGCTGAAGCGGATATGCATGCTCTGTGTACTGCTTGCAGCAGAAGGAGGTTATAAACATTGACACTCAGTGAAGCAGATATGTGTGCTCTGTGTACTGCTTGCAGCAGAAGGAGGTTATAAATATTGTCACTCAGTGAAGCAGATAGGCATGCTCTGTGTACTGCTTGCAGCAGAAGGAGGTTATAAACATTGTCACTCAGTGAAGCAGATATGTGTGCTCTGTGTACTGCTTGCAGCAGGAGGTGGTTATAAACATTGTCACTCAGTGAAGCAGATATGTGTGCTCTGTATTGCCTGCAGCAGAAGGAGGTTATAAACATTGTCACTCAGTGAAGCAGATAGGCATGCTCTGTGTACTGCTTGCAGCAGAAGGAGGTTATAAACATTGTCACTCACTGAAGCAGATAGGCATTATTATTATTATTATTTGTTTATTTAGCAGACGCCTTTATCCAAGGCGACTTACAGAGGCTAGGGTGTGTGAACTATGCATCAGCTGCAGAGTCACTTACAACCACGTCTCACCCGAAAGATGGAGCACAAGGAGGTGAAGTGACTTGCTCAGGGTCACACAATGAGTCAGTGGCTGAGGTGGGATTTGAACCAGTGATCTCCTGGTTACAAGCCCTTTATTTAACCTGGTTACAAGCCCTTTATTTAACCACTAGACCACACAGCCTGCTCTGCGTACTGCCTGCAGCAGAAGAAGGTTATAAACATTGTCACTCGGCGAAGCAGATAGGCATGCTCTGTGTACTGCTTGCAGCAGAAGGAGGTTATAAACATTGTCACTCAGTGAAGCAGATATGTGTGCTCTGTGTACTGCTTGCAGCAGAAGGAGGTTATAAACATTGTCACTCAGTGAAGCAGATAGGCATGCTCTGTGTACTGCTTGCAGCAGAAGGAGGTTATAAACATTGTCATTCGCTGAAGCGGATATGCATGCTCTGTGTACTGCTTGCAGCAGAAGGAGGTTATAAACATCATCACTCGGTGAAGCAGATAGGCATGCTCTGTGTACTGCCTGCAGCAGAAGGAGGTTATAAACATTGTCACTCAGTGAAGCAGATATGCATGCTCTGTGTATTGCCTGCAGCAGAAGGAGGTTATAAACATTGTCACTCAGTGAAGCAGATAGGCATGCCCTGTGTACTGCTTGCAGCAGAAGGAGGTTCTACGTAATTCGATATGTTAACGTGGCTTTCGACTTTATGAAGCAGAATTAGTTCATTTCCACAGGGTGATGCCAAACATTTGGCCACAGCTGTTGATCCAAGGCTGCGAGGCCACAGCTTCCTGTGCTGAAGCCAGGCATTGCCTTCTATCACTAATCCATGGGACCGTTTATGTTTCTACTCAGCGCAACATAAACTAAACTCAAAAGTCTCGTTCCCATGTGTAACATATAAAATGGTGCGGTGCTGTGTTGCATTTATGGATAAAGCTACCAACGTTTCCAAAGCATAAATTATAAAACTCTGTTTAATAGTATTTTGTTTTGGCGCTTGTCTAACTGCATTCGTGAATTTATATAGTTGCTTAATTACGCAAGGCAGCAGGATGAATATTTTGTATTTTCATTATGTATTTTATATCAGAGCTCAGATATAGAATAAAAATACAAAACTAGAGAGAGTAAATATTAGTTAACTTTAGCATGCAGCGCAGCTCCACAGCACTTGCTGCAACTTTTATATATATATATATATATATATATATATATATATATATATATATATATATATATATATATATATATACATACACATATACATACAGTATATATAATAATCCTTATTGTTAATAAATGCAATTGAGCTATATACAATGACCTACCTTTTGATGATTTTGTCGTGCTAAATGCTGATGTCGGCATTTGCTGTGTGACTTATTCTTGTTGTGGACAAATATTGATGGCATCGCAATGGGTTTTAGCCTCGTCTTGCATTCATACACCAAAGGCTTTGCCCGAATGTTCCTTTCGTAGCATTCAGGTTCAAAGTGGTCCTTGCACACAAAAGAATTTCGACCAAATGGAAATGTTTTCAGTGTATGCCCCATTCTCAAATTATGTAGTTATTTATTGTTTGCTATGATCGCCCGTTCTGAATTAACAGGCTTTGGCACTCAATATAACTTTTTCGTATTATTTTTGCGCTTATTATTCAAGCACCCAAAAGCTTTCTACTACGCCATTGTCTCATGCTATGGGTTTTCACCGCTGTATCCCATAAACCCATGCGTGCAACTTTGGGCCTATCCGGGAAATCAACGACTTGACCTCACGTCACGTCACTGCCTGAAAGGCTCCAGCATGTCAGCTCCCTCAAGTGTTACTTGACCCAGAAAGTGGACAAATAAATTGCAAACATCGCTAATGCGTGACTTGTTGACCAAATCGGTGCAGCAAGAAGCATTTATTGGATATGCGGAGCACAAAGAGAGCTTTGTTCTTTTTGGGTACAGGTACCCTTCAAAGGAAGTTTTTGGTCTGCTAATAATTTTTTATTTGTGGTGCAACTCTTAGTTTTTTGTATATGAAAATGGTAAGCCCTACATAAGAGTGAATGTGTAAGAATGCTGTACAATAACCTTTGTCTTTTTTCTCGTTGTTTCTCTAGCTGCTAAAGGAAATCTCACAGGAGGGACTCCATTTCCCTGTGCTGATTGTGGGAAGAGATTCAGTCGTTTATCGGACCTTAAAAAACACCAGCACAGTCACACAGGACAGAAACCTCATCAGTGCACTGAGTGTGGGAAGAGTTTCAAACAATTAGAAAGTCTTGAATCACACCAGCGCATTCACACAGAAGATCAACCTTATCACTGTGCTGAATGTAATAAGAGATTCAGTTGTTTATCAGGCCTTAAAAACACCAACACAGTCACACAGGAAAGAAACCTCATCACTGCACGGAGTGTGGGAAGAGATTCAGTTATTTATCACAGCTTAAAATCCACCAGCGGAGTCACACAGGAGAGAACTTCCATCACTGCACTGAGTGTGGAAGGAGTTTCACACGATTAGAAAGTCTTCAATCGCACCAGCGTATTCACACAGGAGAGAAACCTTATCACTGCACTGAGTGTGGGAAGAGATTCACACAGTTAGAGGTCTTCGATCACACCAGCGCAGTCACACAGGAGAGAAACCGTATCACTGCACTGAGTGTGGAAGGAGTTTCACACGATTAGGAAGTCTTCAATCACACCAGCGCATTCACACAGGAGATAAACCTTATCACTGCTCTGAATGTGGCAAGAGTTTCACATATTTAAGTTCCTTTAAAATCCACCAGCGGTCTCACCAAAAAGATCAATATTATCAATGTAGTGAATGTCAGAAAAGTTTCAGTCACTTATCAAGCTTTAAAAGACACCATGAAATTCACACAAGAGTGAAGCCCTACCCCTGATCTGGATGTTGGAAGACGTTCAGTCAGTTACAGGGTCTTGAAGGACACAAGAGAATTCACATAATTTTTGACACTTGAGAACACATTAACACCAGGAGTAAATCTGACTGAAATACTGAGATATTTACTGAAAATAAAGGAATAAATTTTCTTGATAAATAGGGTACTAACCTCGTCTAATGCACTCCACATATTGGGAACTCCTGGTCTCCATGCTGCTTGCTCAGGAGGAATAGCTGATCTATTACCCAGAGATCATTGATATAATATTTTTAGATGCCAAAGCCCATGTCTTGTACTCCATAAAAGCACACATCACTACACATCATTGTCCAAATTTCTCCAGCATTCGCTTGGGACGGAGGAAGTATAGGCGCTTGCATTTTGTTCATCGTTTTGTTTTATTAAATTGTTTAAAAAATAAATTAAAAAATATATCCATCCATCCATCCGTTATCTGTAAATGCTTAATCTTAGAGGGTCGTGATGAGCCAGAGCCTAACCCGCAGACATAGGTGGGCAGGACTACACCCTGGACGGGACGCCAGTCCATCGCAGGGCAAAATATATATTTTGGGGCAGCAGTGTGGAGTAGTGGTTAGGGCTCTGGACTCTTGACCGGAGGGTCGTGGGTTCAATTCCAGGTGGGGACACTGCTGCTGTACCCTTGAGCAAGGTACTTTACCTAGATTGCTCCAGTAAAACCCAACTGTATAAATGGGTAATTGTATTAAAAAATTATGTGTAAAAAAAAAAAACTGATATCTTGTAACAATTGTAAGTCGCCCTGGATAAGGGTGTCTGCTAAGAAATAAATCTATATATATATATTATATATATAAATGTGTTTTTGTTGCCCTTCTAGTTTCAGTGAGTTATGTTTATTTTATTTGACAGCCCCTCCGCTCCGGGGTTTAGTGTGTTGTCCTGCTCTTTGTAGCAGTGATTCATGTTTGTGTGATAAAAATAAATAAAGTTCCAGATCACCGACACAGAAGACAAGGACTCCAAGGTTCCAGCATGACCACACAAGGCGGTCATCCTCTTTAAACACAAGAACAGAACTGCAACACGAGTTTACTGTTTACTGAACCACTCCCTGTTGTAAAAGGAATCATTCTAATTAAGGGAGAAGCTGTTCTTTTGTTCCAGAGAGTTATACAGTCAGTCAGAAAAAAAGAAGCATGCTATCAACATCTAGCAAGCAAAGTCACAGAATGGGAAGAGCAGGCGTAACATCTTAACTGCAACGCTGCCTCCAACATTAAGCAAGAAAAGTCACGAAAGAGGAGAGCGACGGACAACAGCCTCACATATGAGCTCATCGCCATATTCAGAAGGAACACCCCAGAATTTGGTTAACATTGTGAGAAACTTAAATACAAAAAGGATGTAGCGAGAACTTGACTGCTGGCACTGGTCAAAATTACAGCAAGAGATTTCCACCAGTCACTGAATGTGACTGGGTTAGTCTGACCAGGAATACAGACAAACTACTGCAAGTGGAACCACAGATGACTTAATCATAACCTGGATCAACTGCAAGACAAATTGGGTATTCAACCAAAAGAGATTTGACAGAATCTATATGTGAGAATGTAATACATGTGTAAGCAGAGAGAGAGAGCGAGTTATAAAGTAAAACAGGATGTGGCCATAAGTCGCTGTACTGAATAGACCAGGGGCAAGTGTAATAGCTGGTGGAATCAATTTAATTTAACAATTGAAATTGATGATAGAATAAATATAATGGGTGTTAAATTTAGGTGCTATGGATTCTAATTAAGGGATATAACATAATTAAACAGATTGCTAAAGATTGATTATGATTTTGTAATACAGTATCCTGTTAATTAGAATTTACTGAGTTCTAATCCTATTTACATGTTATATTCATGTTACTTGCTTACCGATTTAAGAACATTATTATTATAGAAACTGAATATAAATATTGATGAATGCTTGCTTTTACTTATAATTAACATGTCATATTGAAGCTGAAGTATGACCTGAATATTATCCATTGCTACACTTAATTTTGACATTAATTCATTTTCTTACTTCTGTACCGTATTACTTAACTCACTTTGATAAAATGCATTGACTATATAACTGTTGTGTTATTGTTCAACTGCATTTCATTTTCTGATCTTGAGCTTGGTTGGAAGTAATTAATAATTAATAATTAATTAAAACCATTACACATATCAGCTAGTTACTCTTGGGTAGTGTAAATGTATTTACTTTTAATTCTTCCTACACTTCAGATGAAAAACTTACACTCATAGATGGAAAATATAAACTGCCGTATTCCTTTGAATTTAAGACACCCTCGAATTTAAGATGCAGCCCAAATTTCCTACTAAACCTAAAATAAATATGTATTTACAAAGATACAACCTCTATTACGCACTTTGAGGCTGTCCGCTGTCACACAGAGCATTACAGTTATGTTCTGTTTCTCATTTCCAGTCGTGATTACTCACACCTGTTTTAATCCCAGTTTGTGAACTGTGGTATTGCTTGGCATGTCGATAAATACGGGGGTCTGATCAGCATTTCCAATCTGTCCAAGCTGGTACTGTTTGTTAGAAACGCTGAAATTACAAAAGCTTCTCTATGAATTCCTCAGGAAGCTAATGACACTTATTTGATGATTTGGTTTGTCGTTTCTTGGCAGTATGTCACGTTGCTGTACTAGGGTAGTCATATATTTTGTTGATGATTTTAATCCATACATCACTACTGTACTCGAATTTAAGACACAGGCTATTTTTGAGAAGCAGAAAATGGTTAAAGTGTGTCTGAAATTCGAAGGAATATGATACTACATCTTGTTTGGACCATTCTGGTTTTGTTACGTCACATTAGTAATATATGAAATAGATTCAACTTTTGTCTCCTGCATTGAGGAGTCTCCGTTTGAACATTTGGATTATGTGAAAAACCGCACTAGCGAACAAGTCTCCAGTTCTTTCAAAATCAATGCTAAGCTCTCGACAATTCTGAACTGCACACCTCAAACATGGTTTTGTTGTTGACAAAGGCTCTGGAACACAATGGCAATTGAAAAACTGATTTTTATCAGTAATCTGAGAATAAATGAATAAAAGGTGCATACCTTGAACATGTCCCCTCTTGGAATTTTAATTCAAATGATGGATTTTGTTTTTAAGTGTTTTATTTTAGATCACATCTCAGGGACACACAAAGAGACACCATCTTAAATTGTAGTGTACAACTCACTGGACAAATCCTCCCCATATTCTGCATAAAAACAATTCATTTAGGGTCCGAGCTATTTTCATCTGTTTTTTTTACTGCTGTTAGATTTGAGGCTATAACTCTTTAAGTATAAAGGTTACAGGTACGTGCCAAACGTGAAATGAATGTGCACAGACTAGGCTTCCATAAAACAGATATTCTGAGACTCGCCCAGTTCAATACAGATAAAAAGAAACAGAAAAGAGACGCTTTTTAGAAAAAAACATTATTGTTTGTAAAAATTATTTTAGCATGGCCAGCTCAAATCTGACAGTGTGCAATGAAACTTCATGTAGGGCACAGGGGATAATAAATAAAAGAATTATGGTCATATCTACAAAAGGGATCAAAAGCAATAAAAAAAATGATTCATTGAAAATGTGCAAAAGAAACAAAAAGAAAGAAACAAAACCCATTCAAATTATTTGTCCCAGAGACCCTGATCATGTGGCACAAGATGGGGCTGGTCACTGTGTTCACTGTGGCTTGAATGACCAGCACGGTGGCGACCATGGCAACATAACCCTAACAGCTCTTATCTCTGTGCATCTGATCCACAAACACGGAAAACAAATATACATTTATCAGAAAATAGGTCCTTGTGCCTTCGATGTCACCATTTCGCTTGTAAACATTTTGTGTTAAAATGTTTGTTTCCTGCACCGAGATAGGTCTGTCTCACAGTGCAGCAGTAACATTGCAAAGCACTCACATTGACGGCTCTCTTGAGAAAACAGAAAGCTACATCAGTGTTTGCGCCAAGCTATTTACACATTGCGAAATGAACAGGAAAATAACAAAACATAGAAGCAAAGACAGTTTCTTCAGTCTTTGTGTAGTATTGTTATTATTTGTTTATTAGGAGACGCCTTACCTTTTAATGCGTTTACAGTTCCTGTGGACATTTTGACAATGCAGCTGCTTCGATCCCCAGGATCCTAGCGTACCACCAGAAACTTATATTGAATATGATCGCATTCTACAGGTGAAATCACCTTCATGTCCTGGATGTGCCACCACAAGTTGGGCATAATTTAAAATGTTGTGCATTTCTCTTCAAAATAAAATAGATTGCAGGGCGGCACAAACAAACCTTAAAATAAATTAAATTCAGTTTTCTTATCATTCATCCTGAGCCTCAGGGTCTCCTTCATCGCTGTTGAAAAACACATTGGTAAGCTTGCTGTACAGCCATGTGTGTGCATTGGCTGGAACATTCCGTATGATGCGCATTATATTATTATTCATAACCCGGCGAGTAAGAGACCTGTGATTATTTAACATATTTCCCAGCAGCCCCGGCGCCTATTAGAGACCGGCAAGTATTGGAAACCAGCGATTATTATAAGTTTTAGGGTATCTAAATGCTAGAAATCGCAAAAACAAAATTTTACTGCACTAACAAGTAACTATCGTGTGATAGTCATTACAGAAACTTATCCGAGAGTGATGGAGACAAATATAACATTAGTGGGCATACACTGTATAGGAAAGATAGGACCAGGGGTCACAAATGGAGATTAGATAAAGGGGCATTCAGAACAGAAAATAGGAGGCACTTTTTTACACAGAGAATTGTGAAGGTCTGGAACCAACTCCACAGTAATGTTGTTGAAGCTGACACCCTGGGATCCTTCAAGAAGCTGCTTGATGAGATTCTGGGATCAATAAGCTACTAACAACCAAACGAGCAAGATGGGCTGAATGGCCTCCTCTCGTTTGGAAACTTTCTTATGTTCTTATATTCTGAAAGTAAATAAATTGACAATATCTAATCAAGAGTAACTAGCCGATGTGTAATGGTTTTAATTAAATGAGTGAAGTAATATGGTACAAAAGTAAGAAAGTTAATTAGTGTCAAAATAATCAGTACATTAAGTTTAACAATGGATACAATTCAGGTAATACTTCAGCTTCAATGTGACATGTCAATTATAAAGCATAAGCAAACATTCATCAACATTTACATTCGTTTTTTTCTATAACAATAGAAATGTTCTTTAATCAATAAGCAAGTAGCATGAATATAACATGTAAATAGGATAACTGTTTGAATATATACATTGCTTTGTCTGTGTTCCCAGTCAGACAAATCCAGTCTCGCTGAGGGACTGATGGGAATCTCTTGGTGTAAATTTGACCAGTGCCGCAGACCAAATCAGTTCATTAATCTATTGGTTCAATGTTTGTTGGCCTTTCCTCTCTTTGATGGTGATCCAGTTGGTACAGTTCTGTGTTATTTAAGTTTCTCTTAAGTTCCTTCTGAATATGGCGATGAGCTAATATGTGAGGCTGTTGTCCGTTGCTCTCCTCTTTCGTGACTTTTCTTGTTTAATGTTGGAGGCAGCGTTGCAGTTAAGATGTTACGCCTGCTCTTCCCATTCTGTGACTTTGCTTGCTAGATGTTGATAGCATGTTTCTTTTTTTCTGACTGACTGTATAACTCACTGGAACAAAAGAACAGCTTCTCCCTTAATCAGAATTATTCCTTTTACAACATCCGACCCTGAGAACCAGCCCGTGCTCGGCTGTCTCATATTTATTCATCCAGGCTTAGGAATACGGGACAGCAAAGGGATAGGGCTTCACTCTTGTGTGAATTTTATGGTGTCTTTTAAGGCTTGATAAGTGACTGAAACTCTTCAGACATTCACTACATTGATAAGATTTCTCTTTTGGTGATCAGAGTGGTGGACTTTGAAGGACCTCAAATATGTGAAACTCTTGCCACACTCAGCACAGTGATAAGGTTTCTCTCCTGTGTGAATGCGCTGGTGGATTTTAAGGTCTGATAAACAACGGAATCTCTTCCAACACTCAGTGCAGTGATGAGGTTTCTCTCCTGTGTGAATGCGCTGGTGGACTTTAAGATCGAATAAACGACGGAATCTCTTCCCACACTCTGTGCAGTGATGAGGTTTCTCTCCTGTGTGAATGCGCTGGTGTGATTTAACACTTTCTAATCGCGTGAAACTCTTCCCACACTCCGTGCAGTGATAAGGTTTCTCTCCTGTATGACTGCGCTGGTGTCTTTTAAGGCCTGATAAACAACTGAAACTCTTCCCACAATCAGCACAGCGAAATGGAGTCCATCGTGTGTGATTTCCTTTAGCAGATAGAGAAACAACGAGAAGAGCTGAAGGTTATTGTAAAGCATTCTTACACATTCACTCTCATCTACGGTTTACAGTCAAACCCGCTTAATATCACTCCTGTTCACACCAGCCTCATATTATTATCACTCGAATAAAAGTATAAGATCAGGTTTACATGCAAGTACAGCGTTAAATGTTTCTTCTGGTGACACTTAGCAACCCAACTGGATTTGGCATCACCCAGTAATGAGACATGTGATCCCAGAGTGAGAAAGACTGCCAGTGCTTTCTCACTAGTACCTAATCTCCTACATTAAAACAACCACATTAAATCCAAGCAGAACAACAGCATTGATAGTCAGGGAAAGCAAAAATGTTCTTACCAGTGTGCCGTCTCGCTGGAGTGTGGTCCGTGGAGCGTGCATTCCAGTAACAAAGAACAAAAATACAATAAAATTAAATGTTTCAAGAAAACAAGTCATTTTAACATTTCATATGACAAGGTAGCGTTCCCATGCAATGTTCTGACACTGTATTGTGTGGTTACGAGTTATGCTTGGAAAGGCAGTTTCACTTTTGTTTGGGGTGGTAATGGAGACCACGGTGGCGGTCTGTGCACAGCTATTCGAGTGACGCACTTTAGCATCTAGTTAAAATAGCGGGCGTGCCCACTGAAATGGACAGGGAAGCAGTGCTTTTCTCACTGTAATGTTAATTGAGCACAGTCTTCAATACCGTAATCCTTCAATTTAAGACGCACTTTAAGCATTTTTGCTTCTCAAAAATATCCTGATTCTTAACTTCGAGTGCAGTACAGTGATGCATGTATTAAACTGGCAACAGGCGGGGTTGTTTTATTTCAGACTGAGCTGAAACCTAGTCAGAAGTGTCTGTATAAAGATTAATTAAGAGTGCTGTGACTAACTGTCGTCAACAGGTGATTAGGCGATTATTATTATTTGTTTATTTAGCAGACGCCTTTATCCAAGGCGACTTACAGAGACTAGGGTGTGTGAACTATGCATCAGCTGCAGAGTCACTTACAACTACGTCTCACCCGAAAGACGGAGCACAAGCCCTTTTCTTTAACCACTGGAACACACAGCCTCCTAAACTAGACCTATTGGTTCATACTTTTTCTTGTTTTTTTATTTTCTTTGTTCCTGTGTTTTGGTTCTTGTCCAGACTGGCCAGTTTAAATAAAATTACTTTTTTCTTTTTCTTTTATTTTTTTTCATCTCTGGTTGTTCGCCTCCATCCTTGGAACTTTCTTCCTTCTGCATCGCTGAATCTGTAAGCTGCTCATCTCTAAACATAACATCTAGCAGACAAGACTGAGCACACCTGCCTCACACCCAGCACCACTATAAAGCTGTGGGGGCAGCACAACTGCAAACAGTCTACCAGACACAGGGAAAGGCAAAGATCTAACAGCATTCAAAACAGGCTTGATAGTGGATGCACATCTAGCAGATGCCACAGCAGCAAGGACAGTTATGTTGCAACTTGCAAGCCATTGACATAGTGGTTAGGATAAATTGAGCTGGAATAACCAACAATCTTCAGCACACTTCTACAGATTAGTAACTCATTTCTGCGAGGTTAACAGGCAGCTCAATGTTTCTTGTTTTGTATAATTACCTCTAAATCCCAATTCACATTCAGGTGGACAATCATCACACAGGCTGGATCCCAGCTTGTTGTTCTCCTCAAGTGTACAGACATTATTTTCAGCAGGAACTTCCTCTGCGATGGGGACACATTCCTGTTCTATGAATTCCTCTTTAATAGGAACACATTCCAGTCGAGGGACCTCTTCATCTTTAACACATGTCATCTCTATAACCTGCTTTAGACTTGCACACCACTCCTGGTCAAAGGACTCCTCTTGTGTGTAAACTGCTTCTATCCTTGGCCCCTCCTGTGATTCAGATTTAGGCATAGCATGGCTCTCTTTGGGATCTGTGTGAAAGAAAATTGTACACAATTATAACTCTCACTTACTAGCCAGGTTCCTCTACAAAGCCAGCCCCTTGTCAGAATTCTACTGTGAGATGTCATTGGGTCATTCCAGAGGAACAATTTAAGTTACATTGGTATTTTTGTAAAGCTGATAGGGTTCCCTCAGCCTGAAGTGGGTGTGTCTGTGTTGAAGTGTACATGTATATCCATTGCTACAGCACCGGTCATCTAGAAAGAGTTGCATGTTCTATGTCTTACCTGGTGATGGCAGTCTGCGGTTGCTTGTGTTGTCTGGTTCCTTTGGCTGCTTTGTGTGGGGGTGGAAATGGCGAGTTAGGGTTAAAACCCCAACACCACACTTTCTTGCTTTTGTGGCAAGGAGTTCAGCCTAACTGATGCATTAACATAGTTTTTGCAATGAATGTCCTTGCTTTTTATTTTCATTGTAAGCTACAGCTCTTCTGTGGAGGTGTTCCATACATGACTGTTGCATGTCACCACATTGTATCAGACATGTTAATGCAAAGAGAGCAGACTCAGGAATTCTAGCAAAATAGTAAAACAATGTTGATCGTTTGTATCTATACTGATGCATAATGAAAACACAACAGTCTAGGTTATACATCAGTAGCTCATTGGGCACATACATAATGTTATTTGCATTTTAAATAGTGAGCAGATAGGTTTGTTGATTGCTTGAGTAGTATCGATAACAAAATACTGAGCTCAAGTCATGCGATTTCTTAAAAGCGACAGGTGCTCAGTATTTCAGTTGAGTTAAAATTGCCAAAATGAGTGGATTAAGAATCTGTATAACTAGCAATTGAAAAGATTTTAGCTAACACAAGAACAGTGAAAGTTACAGTCATGCCCTGCTTGAGTAATGAAGCTCGTCTGGTTGCTATCGGCATGAGTGAAGGCAGGTTGGTCTAGTGTGGGCAAAGGTACCTATACCAGGGATGGTTCATTCAAAAGGGAGAGGTGACAAACTGGCTGGAAGAGTCCAGTGACTAGCTGTGTTACAGTCCTGTGTGCCCACAGTTTGATATTATAAATAGGATATTATAGGCTCGCATCGTAAGGGTATCCAGCCGGAGACCGAACTAGGCTGTACTTTGCACCAGTATGAATTGGCTCTTGGCATCGTTGAGGGCGAGACAGATGCTTCGACACAATCGCTGTGTGGTCCACTGCTCCTCCCTGCGGACTGGGAACAGATCGACCAGTCGTCCAGGTAGTTCACCACCCTGATCCCTTGTAGCCGCACGGGAGCTAGGATGGCATCCATGCACTCTGAAACTCTGGAAGACGCTCCCCTGAAAGGCGAAGCGGAGACACTTCCTGTGCGCTGGACGAATAGGGGCGTGGAAATACGTGTCTTCTCGGTCCACTGTTGTAAACCAGCCGGCTGGCGGACAGACTGGAGAATGCGACTGTGAGCACCGAGGCACCAAAGTACCAAGGGCTGGCGTGCACCGAGTTACGAAGCACCAGGGGGCAGCTAATGCAGCGGTGCCTACCGAACTGCGTGTAGTCAGCCACCTGGTCAGCACGCAGCAGGGAGACGCACAGGCAGAAGCCACGGCGGGCAAAAGCTCAATTAGTAAAGAAAAAGGAGGATGGAGAACACAGTTTCTTTTATTTTTAAGGCCCGATGCACCAAGGGAGCGTTGCTGGTGGAGGAACACACAGCTGACTGGCTGCTTTTGCAGCGCAGCAAAAACTTCGAAAGCAGACACAGGCAAAGCAGGGTTGTGCAAGATGGTCAACAAACAGGCCATTTATTTATTTATTTCGACCAAGCTGCGTGAGCGACAGCTGCCAGCAGCAACAAGCCGAGCCCCAGCTGAGGAACGGTGTTCTCCCTGAAGGCGTGGGTAGAAAGACAACGCACCTGCACCCTAATACTGCACAGCCAGTCACTCGCATATGACAGACAGTCATAGAAAAGACAGCAGGCCACGAAGAAAAATAAAGACCCTCAAAGCAGAGCCGCTGATTCCAGGAGAGTGGCATGCCAGCTCTCAGCACAAATGCAAGGGAACTGCAGTCGACTCAGAACAGCTTTCAATAAAAGAACACACCCAGGTCAGTGACGCGGAAGCTTACCTTACTGTAGGTGAGAAGCGAAAGAGGAAGCGAGCTCCGTGGAGCGACTACGTATTCCCTCGGCAGGCGGGACCGAGGACGTCATTCCACGGAAGAGCCTATCAGAAGCTTGACATAAAATGCTCAGAGAATACCTACCTATGGCAGGCATATAACACAAGTATAGGTTGGTGGTCGTCTTCGAATTGAAAGGGAACGCATTTAAATCTTTATTATACTAGGTGGAATTTGCAAACACAGGCAAGTACTTTCTTATAGCCTGGATAATTAGTTGGACTGGTATAAATTAGGAAAACCCTCCTAATAACGGACACTTTAAAAGTGTCTTAAGATACATTCTAAACAAGACCGCACCAATACAAACTTACTAAAAGTAATTTAAAGAGATGGAATGACCAGACAATTATTATTTATTTCTTAGCAGACGCCCTTATCCAGGGCGACTTACAATCGTAAGCAAATACATTTCAAGTGTTACGTACAAGTAATAATACAATTAAGAGCAAGATAAATACAATGCAATACAATACCATCAATAAAATAATCAATCTTACCTTGAAATAATCCCTGGTTCTCGTTCCTCTGAAAGTCTTGTTCATTGCAGTCGGGGTTCATGTTTCTGAGAGGTTGTTTAATGTCTGCATCTGCAGCGTTCATGCATTCCCGCACTGCTTTCAACTCGCTCTCTGATATTTCCAATCTCAGCTTCAGACTTTCATTCTCTTTCTCCTTTCCAGCCATTTCCATTCGGAATTCAGCGAATTTGCCGCCGACAACTTTTGTAATTTCGCACAAGACGGTGTCTACAGCCGCTTTCACTGCGTGCTCGATGGTAGAGGCGAGCTCGTCTTGAAAGAGCGACACGGACACACTGACGTCCATCTTGTGTAGCGGAATTAGCTTTGTTGGAGATGAAATGCTGTAAAATCAGCAGCAGCCACACTCGTGTGTCTCTCTCTCCCTCAGCACAAACAATTACTGAAATGAAAGCGTCACTGGCAGTGGGCGTTTCTGGTTGGAATAGTCGCGTATTATTGGCTGCAGAAAAACTCTAAACCATCTTGTGAGTCTGATTGGCTGGCCTCCCTATCGAAAGCAAGGGCTGGATCCCAATGGGAAACTGTATGCTAGAGTAGCCATGTTGGCTCTTACTGCGTTGTGTTTTACTCTGCGATATCTTGTTGTGGATCCCAAATGGCGCCAGTTTCGTCTGTGCTTTTGTACTGCGCGTTTCTCAATGAGTTGTGTTTGTATTCTGTAAGTGTTGCGGCGGGTCATTGTATTTTGTTTGAATATTACAGTTAGGACTGTTTGTTTGTTTGCTTGTTTTAAAAATCTCTTAATTGCTTAAGTTAAAGTGACGGTTTAGATGTGAGATCGACTCTAGAAACTACTTACGCCGAGAGAGAGAGAGAGAGAGAGAGACTATGCCATCACTGACATGGACCCTCCTCTCTTAATGCATTCACTGTCAGGCAACAAACCCCTCTATCAGACCACAATCAAATCACTGTGTTCCTGAAAAGGACAGGTCAGTCTAGCACCGCACAGACACAGCCCAGTAAGCTGTACAATCTGAATCAAACATACAGATGGGCTTCAAATAGTGCAGAGGAATTTAACAAGGCAATCAGTTCTACTAAAATAACTAACCTCATGAACACTTTCCTCAACACACAGTACCAACCAAATGTGTCAGGACTAAATCTGGCAGTTAAAGACATCAATAAGATATTTGAGAATGCAGCCACAATGGCAAATCTTAAAAAGAACAAAAAGAAAATACAGCAGAAACAAAAACACAAACAAAGCTGGTTTGATGATGAGTGTAAATCTATTCGAACAAACCTAAGAAAATTATCCAATCAAAAATACCATCAACCACAAAACCCAGATTTACGCCAGAGTTACTGTGAGACCCTGAAATACTACAAACACACCCTGACACAGAAAAAACAAAACACATCAACAAAACCCTTACTGACATAGAACAAGCTGTCGACAAAAACCAGTTCTGGGAAATGTGGAACAATTTAAACTCAACAAAAAACAAGAACTGACAATACAAAATGGAACAACCTGGAAAAATTATTTTGAAAACCTTTATAAAGATATCCCTCAAAAAGATCTAACAGATAAACAAAATGAAACTAGAGAAAAACTTAACTTACTAGAAAAATCAATTAAAGATAACCAAAATCCAATTGATGCTCCAATCACCCCACAAGAATTAACAAAGAAGCTCCAGGCACTTAAACCTGGAAAAGCCTGCGGCCCTGACAGCATCTGTACTGAGATGCTAAAACACAGCAGCCCTAAATTACAGGAGGCAATGCTTAAATTGTTCAACATGGTACTAAGTACTGGTTACTTCCCTGACATCTGGAACCAAGGGCTTATATCCCCAATTCACAAGAGTGGAGACAAATTCGACCCCAACAACTACCGGGGCATCTGTGTGAGCAGTAATCTGGGAAGGTGTTCTGCAGTATCATTAACGCCGGATACTGGCCTTCCTTACCGAACACAATGTCCTGAGTAAGAGTCAGATTGGATTCCTACCAAACCATCACACAACTGACCATATCTACAACCTGCACACCCTAATAGATAAACATGTACACCAAAAAGTAAAGGCAAAATTTTCGCCTGCTTCATTGACTTTAAAAGCCTTTGATTCAATTTGGCATGAAGGTTTAGATTATAGAATTCTTCAAAGTGGTGTAGGGGTAAAGTCTATGACATAATAAAATCAATGTACACAGAAAACAAATGTGCAGTAAAATTGGCAACAAAAGGACAGATTTCTTCACTCAGGGCGGGGTGAGGCAGGGCTGCAGTCTGAGTCCAACACTGTTCAATATTTACATCAATGAGTTAGCAACGATGTTGGAAAGGTCTGCAGCCCCTGGCCTCACATTACATGACACTGAAGTCAAGTTCCTGCTCTCGCAGATGACCTGGTCCTGCTGTCACCCACAGAGCAGGGGCTGCAGCAGAGCCTGGCACTGCTAGAGCAGTACTGTCAGACCTGGGCCCTGGCAGTAAACCTCAAAAGACCAATATAATGATTTTTCAAAAAGACCAGATCTCAGGGAAACAGATATCACTTTACACTCGGCAACACCACCCTAGAGCACACCACCAGCTACACTTACCTGGGTCTGACCATCAGTGCGTCAGGCAGTTTTAACCTGGCAGTGAATGCACTAAAAGCAAAAGCACTCAGAGCTTTTATGCCATCAAAAGGAGATTCTATAAAATCAATATACCTGTCAAAATCTGGCTAAAATTAATTGACAGTGTTATCCAGCCTATTGCGCTGTATGGAAGTGAGGTATGGGGTCCACTCAGTCAACAAGACTACACTAAATGGGACAAACACTCAATCGAGACCCTGCATGCTGAACTATACAAGAATACACTGGAGGTGCAAAGAAATACACCAAACCACGCATGCAGGGCAGAATTAGGCCGATACCCAGCTCTTATTAATATAAAGAAAAGAGCACTGAAATTCTGGTTGCACATTGAAAAAGTGAACCTGACTCAGTCCAGTACAAGGCCCTCCAGACCCAAGAGCTCAGCCCTGAAAAGAGTCCCCTATGCCAGCTGGCTTTGAAGCTCATCACACTGACCCCTCCAATACTAACTCCAACCAGCTTCAGGTCAGCACTGCTTACCAGCCCCCAATCAGAGTAAACCAAATTATAAAACAAACCAAAATTCCTATCTGGAACACTGGGACACAGAAATAAAATCCCAAAATAAACTTGATTGCTATCGGGCCCTAAAAAGAAACTACAGCCTAGCAGAGTATCTCTCCACTGTCAGAGATACGAAGCAGAGACAGATCCTGACCAAGTACAGGCTCAGTGACCACAGCCTGGCCATAGAGACAGGCAGACACAGGCAGACCTGGCTGCCCAAAGAAGATCGGCTCTGTGGTCACTGCGAGACAGGAGAGGTGGAAACTGAGATGCACTTTCTCCTACACTGCATAAAATACAGCCATATCAGAGAATCATTCTTCATTAAAATACAAGAAAAATATCCTGTTTTCAGACAAATGGCAGACTCAGAGAAACTTGCTGTCCTCTTAGGGGAGGGACACACAGCTCCACTGGCTGCCAAATATGTAGCCACCTGCCACAACCTGAGGGACACGAGTGACACGGCACAATTTAATAGTTTTCAATATTATTATTTCAATATTTATTTCAATTTCTGTATTATTATTATTTATCTTCTATTTTATTTATTATTATTTTGTTACCATTGTTCCTTGTTTGTATATATATGCATCTGTTCATAATATGTATGTATTTGCTTTGGCAACACTATGGAAAATAAGTCATGCCAATAAAGCACTTTGAATTGAATTGAATTGAATTGAGAGAGAGAGAGAGAGAGAGAGAGAGAGAGAGAGAGAGAGAGAGAGAGAGAGAGAGAGAGAGAGAGAGAGAGAATGTAATTCAACATTGATTTTTCAGTCATTCTACAATACAGCCCACCACTACATATCTACATCAAAACGGAATTTGGAAACTGAAGTACATACTAATAAAGTTTAAATTTGAATTACATTGATATCTACAGGGAGGAGGGCACTTTGGTGCGGTACTGCGGTTCTATCATAGCTGCAATTTCTATAGTGGGGCTGCTGAGAGCCACTGAACAGAACTGTAACCCCTGTATATGAGGGAAGCCATGCAATCGGTTTCTGTTGTATTAAAACGTTAACCAAACGAAGCCAGCATCAACACCTGCTTACAGTCTACGAGAAAAATGGGTCAACATTATCATCAAGCGAAGGCGACAGAGAGCAGGTCTGCGCTGTGGTGTAAACTTTGTTTTTTTGTTCATCAGTATTCATCAATATTCCCACCTTGTTCTGCCTTGTATAGCCTATAAACATAATTGTATGATGTATAAGTGCAATTTTTTTATTATTGTTGTAATAGGCTAAGCAGCCACATTAACACCGAAGTTATTCGTTCAGACAACGTTTGACACAGCATAGTGGGTCCAGAATCATTTGTTATGTGAATGATTTCACCTTGAGTAAGTTCAGTAAATTTGCTGTTTATTACTGTAATAATAAAGACTCTTGTTTTCAAAATAACTCTATTCTGTTTCCTCACCAATATTAGCTCACCTTGTATATATACATAATTGTATGATGCATAAGTCCTTTATTTTTAGTTATAATAGGCTAAGCAGCCACAGGAATACTGGAGAAAAAAACATTTACTGTATAAAATTGCAGTTAAATTTTATTTTTTGAAATTAGCCTGGTTACAAATACTACAACTGCAAATGAATAAATAATAATAATAATAATAATAATAATAATAATAATAATAATAATAATAATAATAATAATAATTTGTTATACAAGTACACTATTTAAATTGTTTGTAATTATTCAAAACATTTCGTTCTTTTTTGAAAAACGAAATGACAGAGACCTAAATAATTAAAAAAACTTTATATAAAACTTAGAACATAACATGTAAAATGCAATTGTGTAACAGATGAACTATAATAAAAAAAAGATGCAGAGTGGGTTGCACAGATCTCTCTTTTCTACAGTGTTTGAGAGACAGCTTTCACAGATACTGCCAGGTGTGAAGTGCGCTTAGTGCACTCTGAATTTGAGTTTCGCCCACAACACTTGCTCTCCCAGTTCACGCCGCGGTTGTCAGACATTGTTTAAAAACTCAAAAAAACAAACAACCTCTTCTGTGTTTTAAGCTAATCATGGGTGCAATCAAAATATTTATTTAAAAAAAAACGGTGTGATAAAGCGTGTTTGAAACTAAACCAGTAACTAAGTGGTTTACAATAAAATATCTGGGAAAAACGCAATCCAGCATAGTTTTGTATAAAATTATTTCTGATCGCATTTTCTGAAAGAATAATTCTCACCGATATACACAAATATTACACTTTTGTTTCTTTGACGTCCACCGGCGTCTGCACCTGTTTAACAAAGCAAAAAGTTATCGTCAAAAGTTTACATAACCCCATGTATGGATATTTGGGGTATCTACACTGACGACAACTTAATAATAAAATGTAGATATTTACAAATACTCACCAAAACAAACAGCTAATAAATTCAAATCTTCAGGAGGACACGGACAACATGCCCCACATGTCGACCTGTTCCTATCCAGTTTTAAATAACTTTAGCATAACAGAGGCAGAAGTGTTAAAGGGTCTAGGAGCTCTTAAAATAAACAAATCCCTGGGCCGGATGAGATCCTCCCAATAGTACTCAAAGAAATGAAAAGTTATTTACAAACCGCTAACCAAGATCATGCAACAGTCTCTTGACACAGGGGCTGTACCGACAGACTGGAAAATAGCAA
The DNA here is from genome assembly GCA_030684275.1 of Acipenser oxyrinchus oxyrinchus. Classification (NCBI taxonomy): domain Eukaryota; kingdom Metazoa; phylum Chordata; class Actinopteri; order Acipenseriformes; family Acipenseridae; genus Acipenser; species Acipenser oxyrinchus. Next base: position 53,708 of record JAGXEW010000440.1, read on the forward strand.
ACGTAATACCGATCCACAAAAGGAGACAAAACCGAACCAGGTAACTACAGACCAATAAGCCTGACTTCTATTATATGTAAACTTATGGAAACTATAATAAGATCCAAAATGAAAAAATTACCTATATAGTAATGATATCCTGGGAGACAGTCAGCATGGTTTTAGGAAAGGAGATTGTGTCTAACTAACCTGCTTGACTTTTTGAGGATGCAACATTGACAATGGATAATTGCAAAGCATGTGACATGGTTTATTTAGATTTCCAGAAAGCTTTTGACAAAGTCCCATAAAAGATTAATTCTCAAACTGAACACAGTAGGGATTCAAGGAAATGCATGCACATGGATTAGGGAGTGGTTAACATGTAGAAAACAGAAAGTACTGATTAGAGGAGAAGCCTCAAAATGGAGTGAGGTAACCAGTGGTGTACCACAGAGATCAGTATTAGGTCCTCTGCTATTCCTAATCTACATTAATGAATTAGATTCTGGTATAGTAAGCAAACTTCTTAAATTTGCAGACGACACAAAAATAGGAGGAGTGGCAAACACTTTTGCAGCAGCAAAGGTCATTCAAAATGATCTAGACAGCATTCAGAACTGGGCAGACCCATGGCAACTGACATTTAATAGAGAAAAGTGTAAAGTATTGCATGCAGGCAAAAAAATGTGCATTATAAATATCATATGGGAGATACTGAAATTGAAGAAGGGAACTATGAAAAAGACCTAGGAGTTTATGTTGACTCAGAAATGTCTTCCTCTTGACAATGTGGGGAGATGCTCGGATATATTATGAGGTGTTGAATTTAAATCAAGGGAAGTAATGTTAAAACTTTACAATGCATTAGTAAGACCTCACCTAGAATATTGTGTGCAGTTCTGGTCACCTCGTTACAAAAATGATATTGCTGCTCTAGAAAGAGTGCAAAGAAGAGCAACCAGAATTATCCCGGGTTTAAAAGGCATGTCGTATGCAGACAGGCTAAAAGAATTGAATCTATTCAGTCTTGAACAAAGAAGACTGGTGATCTGATTCAAGCATTCAAAATCCTAAAAGGTATTGACAATGTCGACCCAGGGACTTTTTGACCTGAAAAAAGAAACAAGGACCAGGGGTCACCAATGGAGATTAAATAAAGGGGCATTCAGAACAGAAAATAGGAGGCACTTTTTTACACAGAGAATTGTGAGGGTCTGGAACCAACTCCCCAGTAATGTTGTTGAAGCTGACACCCTGGGATCCTTCAAGAAGCTGCTTGATGAGATTCTGGGATCAATAAGCTACTAACAACCAAACGAGCAAGATGGGCTGAATGGCCTCCTCTCGTTTGTAAACTTTCTTATGTTCTTATGTTCTTATGTTCAGGACGCTTGTGTCTCAAGTCCTTTTGTGACGCTCCACCCCTTTCTAGATGACCGACTTCCAACCCTGGGAATGAATTGTCTGGCCACCCAGTCCAGGGCACTCTGTTCCCTTTACAAGGCACCCTCAAGGGTCAGGAGAGAGATGGCAGGTGCATTTTATGGCAGAGATATGGTTAGAAAGGGAGCGGGTAGAGTCGAAGATGACATAAGAAAGTTTACAAACGAGAGGAGGCCATAGTCGTCTTCTTTGTTCAAGACTGAACAGATTAAATTATTTTAGCCTGTCTGCATATAACATGCCTTTTAAACCCAGAATGATTCTGGTCGCTCTTCTTTGCACTCTTTCTGGAGCAGCAATATCCTTTTGTAACGAGGTGACCAGAACTGAACACAATATTCTAGATGAGGTCTTACTATTGCATTGTTTTAACATTACTTCCCTTGATTTGAATTCACTATGTATCTCAGCATTTTGTTGGCCTTTTTTACGCAGAGGTTACGAGCAGAGAGGGATGTAATGAAGCACAATGGAGGGAATGAGATGGTGGGGGAAAGAAAGAAAAGCAATTCAGTTTTTGATGGGTTGATGAGGAGGAATCGGCGTGCCATACAAGATTAGATAGCAACCAAACTGATATACGGGAAGCAAGGTCGGGGTTAAAGGAGGAAATGAAAAAATCTGCACATTATCCAACCCTCTCTTATACAGACCTTGAAAAGTTATGAAATCTGAGGCGACACTGAATACATTTTTTCTCCCTCCGTTCTGCTGAAAGAGATGAGAACAAAAAGGTTTCAGTGGCGTCTCAACACCGCCTCCTGGTGGATTGTTTCAATACCAATGTACAATTCAATACATTTAAAAAATAAATATTTACTTACTTTTGCATGTTTCAGATAAACAAAATGTACTCAGTTTTACTTGGTGTGTAGTTCAAAGTTATAAATAGAACTACTTTTTGGTCCCTTTATTGGTGTAAGGATATTAAATACAAAAAAAACCTAAACATTTTTTGCCCTAGAAATTATTTCTGCTTTTTTTCCCCAAACCCACTCTTTGCACTGGATTGTAAATGCAATAAGGCCCTTCAGGGTGTCTGTACACATCCAGCATATGGACTTCTCGGGTGTTGGAGGCACTCGGCCGACACAGAATATTTGCATTTGAACTTGCTTTAGAATGAAGTATTGGTTTATATAGTAAACCAATGCTTCTGGCACGGCAAGTATTTTGCATACAGAATACTTGCCTTCAAAAGAACAGTACTTTTCTTTGTTTGTTTAACACCTTTCCTTAATAAACAGCATGTGGGAATTCTAGGTGTAGCACTGTACAGAGATGCCATTGGTTCTGGTTGTGCCTTTTGCATGCATTTTGTAATTAGTGTTCAGTAAGTACATATTGAACATTTTATGCTGAAACACCTGTCCGATTGTCGGTTTGCAATTACTAGAACTGTGACTTCACAACAGCAAGGTTTGCTTGGTTTCTTAGAGCTTCTTAATTGTTAACTAGGGCAGCAGTGTAGAGTAGTGGTTAGGGTTCTGGACTCCTGACCGGAGGGTCGTGGGTTCAATCACAGGTGGGGGACACTGCTGCTGTACCCTTGAGCAAGGTACTTTACCTATTATTATTATTATTATTTGTTTATTGAGCAGATGCCTTTATCCAGGGTCACAGAATGGGTCAGTGGCTGAGGTGGGATTTGAACTGGGGACCTCCTGGTTACAAGCCCTTTTCTTTAACCACTGGACCGCACAGCCTCCTGTTTCAGCCACTTGAGGGCACCTAAACAGTAGGAGTACACTTGACTAAAATACAAACATTTTTACTGAAAATACCTAGATTGCTCCAATAAAACCCAACTGTATAAATGGGTAACTGTATGTAAAATGGGTAACTGTATGTATGTCCAGTGGTTAAAGAAAAGGGCTTGTAACCAGGAGGTCCCCGTTCAAGTCCCACCTCAGCCACTGACTCATTGTGTGACCCTGAGCAAGTCACTTAACCTCCTTGTGCTCCGTCTTCGGGTGAGATGTAATTGTAAGTGACTTTGCAGCTGATGCATAGTTCACACACCCTAGTCTCTGTAAGTCAGCCTTGGATAAAGGCTGCTAAATAAACAAATAATAATAATGTGATATCTTGTAACAATTGTAAGTTGCCCTGGATAAGGGTGTCTGCTAAGAAATAAATAATAATAATAAAAGTACTGTGGTGTACTTTACACTCAGCAGTTAGTCCTTAAGTTTGCCACCCATTTTTAAAGTTAGGCACCTATGATTACGACACAAAATTCTGACATGGATTAACACTGAATTGTTGTACTGCTTTAAGAATGAAATACTCGCCTATCGGTACAAAAACGGACTCAGTGTTATTGAATAAGCAAGTGTACTGGTCCAGAGCCTATCTATATGCGAAAAGTGAGTATTATTTACATTTGAGCTATTATGTTATCATAAAGCTAAATAACTTAATGCAAAAGCTTTATTTTTACAGTTGCTTATTAGTTAGACACTGAAAATGGTCAAACTCCTTAAATTAGGTCCTTCAAAACTGTCAAAATGGTCCTTGAATTTTGTAACAGAAAAACTGTATGAACGCTGTAAATAGTAAGCAATACTTTATTTTGAGAAAACATTCAAATACAATTTGTTTAGATTTCTGTAATGTATAAATTGACCTGCCTTACACAATCACCCTTTTTCAAAAACAGAAAACGTTACAAGACATATTCAGTATTTTGACACATACATATACAATTTATATAATTCCGTGGTTCACTTAAAATATAATAAAAACAATAAAAAACAAGAGTTTAATGAGAATGCATGAAGGGAACAGGCAATACATCCTCAGAACAGCTACAGTGAAACACAGCCTTTCCTGCATTTAAAAAGGAGGGTATATCGTGTGCAAGGCGTTTCAAGAAGTGTTTTCTTTGTTTATTTTGGATTCATGACATAACACATGAAGGGAATATTTCAGTTTTTGTACACTACAATTTAAGATGGTGTCCCTTTGTGTCTAAAATAAAACGCTTAAAACAAAAAACATTATCTGAATTACAATTTCAAAAGGGGACATTTACAAGGTATGCACCTTAGTCATTCATTCTCAGTTTACTGATAAAAATCAGCTTTTTTATTTCCATCATGAAACTGTTTATTGGGGGGCGTTATATAGAGCCTGTCAACAACAAAACTATGTTTGAGCTACGACATAACTGACCAAAGCTTAGCACTGACTTGAAAGAGCTGGAGACTTGGTCACTAGTGGGGAGTTACATATAATAATCGCATAATGTTCAAACTGAGAGACTCAGCAATGCATGAGACGAAAGTGGAATCTTGCAGATGCAATTACAATCTATTTCATAGATTACTAACGTGACATAATAAAATGAGAATGGTTAACAAGATGATGAATGTTCCAAACAAGATGTAGTAGTTCATATCTTCCATCCGGGAGTGTAAGTTTTTGATCTGACGTGATTAAGAGTAACACTATTTATCAAGCAAGTTTATTCTTTTATTTTCAGTAAATATTTCTGTATTTTACTCATATTTACTCCTGGTGTTTAACCCTTTGTGGTCCTACGTCGGACCCTGTCCGACATCATCAAAAAGATGTAAAACACAGGTCTATAATCATTTTTTCTCTGGAAAAAGCCAAGAAAACCATTCAATGGCTGAGTGAGACCGATAGGAGCTGAAAAAAAAATATAAAAAATAAGGGGCAGACCTGAGCAATACACATAGCCCCGGCACCACATAGATAACACGGCCATAAACAAACAAGATAGCTGCTTCCGCATCCAGCGCTCAAAGAATATCACAGACATTTGCAGAGCTTTTTGAGATGTTATAGTAATAAAATAATGATTTGGATCGCATTGTTGAGGAGTTTGTTGATAAAACGAGTCATCATGAGATGAGTTACTCGGTATGCACGACTATGAAGAGGTATGTGAAAAATACAGCGAACAAGGGGTGGGGCGGGGCTAGAGATGCAGTACTGAGTGTCCTGTTGATATGCAGTGCCTTTCAAACCTGTTTTACTGTGAAAAAATACTTTTAAAACAGCACGTCTACAATAAACTGCGCATGTGAAAATAAACTGGACCCGACGCTGAATAAATGGACCGCTAAGGGTTAGGTGTCCTCAAACGGCTTCAATTCTGTGAATTCTCTTGTGTTCTTCAAGACCCATTAACTGACTGAACTTCTCACCACATTCAGTGCAGGTATAGGGCTTCACTCTAGTGTGAATTGTATGGTGTTTTTAAGGTGTGATGAGTGATTGAAACTCTTCTCACATTCACTACAGTGATATGGTTTTTCTCCTGTATGAATTCGTTGGTGTATTTTAAAATTTGATGATTGAGTAAAGCTCTTCCCACATTCATTACAATAATAAGGTTTCTCTCCTCTGTGACGTCGCTGGTGAGTTTTAAGATGTTCTAATTGAGAGAAGCTCTTCCCACAAGCATTACAGTGGTGTGGTTTATCTGCAGTGTGAGTTTTTATGTGTTGTCTAAGATTTCCTAAATCATTGAAACGCCTCCCACAAACATTACAGTGGTATGGTTTCTCTCCTGTGTGAATTCGCTGATGTCTTATAAAGCATTGTAATCTACTAAAATCCATCCCACATTCATTACAGTGGTTCAGTTTCTCTCCTGTGTGAAAGCGGTGGTGGGTTTTAAGGGATGATAAATGACTGAATCTCTTCCCACACTCAGTACAGGGATAAGGTTTCTCTCCTGTGTGAACACACCGGTGCATTTTAAGGTGTGATAAATCACTGAAACTCTTCCCACAATTAGCACAGGGAAATGGAGTCCCTCCTGTGTGATTTTTCTTGTGAGTTTCAGGAGAGCCTAATTGACGGGAACTCGTCCCACCTTCAGTGGAACAAGGCAAGATCTTCAAGTTGCCCTGGATTTCAGAATTGTTCACACACACAGAATATGCAGTTTGTATACTCTCCAGAGAAAGCGGCCGTCTGTCTTGTAAAGAAGGAATTCTAACTAAACAAGTTCCCAATTTCTTCACATTTTGGGGTGTCGTCTCTGTGCGTTTCCTCTGCTGTGGTTTGCAACTGGAAGAGTTTCTGCAGGGGGTGATGAATTGGAGTCATGTTCTCCATCTACTGTAGAAGCTAAAGAAAGATAAAAAGGCAAAGGTTATTGTGCAGCATTCTTACACATTCACTCTTTTATACAGCTTCCCCTCATAACCACGAACAACTCCTAGAGTGAACTCTGATGACTGCATATTTTACAGAATAGGGTCAAATCAGCTTAATATCACTTGTTAATGTCAGCCTCCTTTTACATAATGGGTGTCAATGGAGGACAAGAAAAATAACTTTTAAACTACCTTTAACAAAACATATGAACAAGTGTCCACAGTGTATGAAGGATTTTCATTGCTCCCCTTGGGTGGTATGGCTTTTTACTTTTAACTTTTAATTTAATTTTACTTTTCATTGTTTGTTTTGTAGTTAATTCAGTGGGGTAAAGCAAGGCTGTCACAACCTATTCTTACTTCTGTGACGTTTTAAAACTCATAAAAGTGGTGAATATAATACTTTGATAACGTTTTGCAAATTAACGATCACTTGTCTGAATCTTGAACATGACAATTCCATGTTCGACCCAGCACTATGTCCATCTGAGACTGATTCAGACACCGGGAGTAAAGAAGAGTTTCATGAGTGATAGAGGGATTTTGATGACAACTCAGTTAGTTTTCATTTTGTGAAAATGACGATGATGATGATGATGATGAAGTGGAGCCGAAGCCATACAACAACACACCCGCCATTCATCTCTGCATGCATACAATTATATATTTATTTATTTATTCATTTATTACCTGAAAAGTGTTCACATTCTGCCGATTCCAGCACAGGACTCTCCTCTTTAATGTGGACTGGTTCCAGTTCTGGGGTCTCCTCTTTAACATGGACATGTTCCAGTCCAGGGGCCTCCTCTTTAACATGGACATGTTCCAGTTCTGGGGTCTCCTCTTTAACATGGACGTGTTCCAGTCCAGGGGCCTCCTCTTTAACGTGGACATGTTCAGGTCCAGGGGCCTCCTCTTTAACATGGACATATTCCAGTCCAGGGGCCTCCTCTTTAACATGGACATGTTCCAGTCCAGGGGCCTCCTCTTTAACATGGACATGTTCTAGTTCAGGGGCCTCCTCTTTAACATGGACATGTTCCAGTTCAGGGGCCTCCTCTTTAACATGGACAGGTTCCAGTCCAGGGGTTTCCTCTTTAATGTGGACATGTTCCAGTTCAGGGGCCTCCTCTTTAACATGGACATGTTTCAGTCCAGGGGCCTCCTCTTTAACATGGACATGTTCCAGTTCAGGGCCTCCTCTTTAACATGAACATGTTCCAGTCCAGGGGCCTCCTCTTTAACATGGACATGTTCCAGTTCAGGGCCTCCTCTTTAACATGGACATGTTCCAGTCCAGGGGCCTCCTCTTTAACATGGACATGTTCCAGTTCAGGGGCCTCCTCTTTAACATGGACATGTTCCAGTCCAGGGGCCTCCTCTTTAACATGGACATGTTCCAGTTCAGGGGCCTCCTCTTTAACATGGACATGTTCCAGTCCAGGGGTCTCCTCTGTAATGTGGACAGGTTCCAGCGCTGTGACTTCTTTCTTAATGTGGACAGGTTCTAGTACAGGACTCTCTCCTTTAATGAGGACAGGTTCCAGTTCTGGGGTCTCCTCTTTAATGTGAGAAGATGCCATTTCTGATGCTTGTCCTCTACCAAGATGTACCAATTTCATATCAGCACCTTAAAAAAAAAAAAAGTTTTTTTTTTTAATGTCACATTACACATCTCGTACAAATTTCTCCTAAATGCCTCCTATTGACCAAAAATAATTTGTATTCAATTTTGTTTGCATTCTGACCTGGTATGCACATTACAACATGGCATCTAATGCAAGATGTATTGGCGGTTACCTGCACTCCTTAAATCAAAGTAAAAAGAAAATAAGTATAGAAGCAAAGCCTAACAAAGCTGTAAACAGAGCTGAAGTGAACCTCGACAACAATACTGCTGAAGTGGCCTTAAGATTTAAAAAAAATACAGCCTGAAAGAAGAGCATGGAATGATGAGTCTTCAGATAGAAGAGGCTGTGCTGCTGAACAATGTTGGCAGCTACAGAGAGACATAAATAAACAAAACCATTTCAGGACTGTCAAAAACATGTGCTCCTGATGATGAGGCAATTCACAATGCAATTCCGTTAGAGACCGAGCGTCACAAGACAGTAGCAGCTGCTAAATCACCAATCGTGGAGTAAAAATAGCAGTTATGATTACTGCCAGGCAATTCCACCTCTGTCTTACAGAACGATACGCTCCCATGTGGATTACTTCAATTACCATCTCCATCTGCAGCAACATCAGGATCCTACTGTATGACAAGCACACAGCTGGGAAAGATGGGAATGCATTCTGCTCACTGCAGTGGTTTTATCACTGCAATTTTCTCAAGCAGCTACTTTGACATTGCAACAATGGTGATTACAATACTAGATAACTGCGTTGGACAAAACAAGAGCCAGACCACATTGATGTTGGACTGCCTGCTGAATAATTATTTGTATTTATTTATTTTATTTTTAAACAGCCACAGAATAGAACAAATATAAAAACATTTTCTTTGGGGATTGTGCCGAAGACAGATTTGGTCCAAGTTATTTCTAACTGTGTTACTCAATGGACTTTGGACTAGTTCTTTCTAGTTGTGTCAAAGCTCCCACTATAAACATGGAATCTGAGACCTGAGTAACTCTGCTTTAAAAGCAGGTACAAGCATTTGGTAAACGTCGAGATCCAGGCCGTCTCTGAAACTGTGTTGTGTGCTTTCAGTTAAAGGAGGTGCCTAGAATGAGTGGAATTCCTATGGGGTTTTTTTTGGCCACCCACACAGTCTGCACCCGTTCATTTGCCTCTCATTAATCCATCACCCTCATTCAGCCATCGGTCAGCACTATAACAGATTGATTCTATTACAAAATAATATATACAAATGCATGGGTGAAAGCGGCCAATGGTCATTTTGACAAACTCCTGCGGAAAACCAATCTTGTGGCTGGGGGGTCTGGGGTTGTATATGCTCTCGGATGCATTGCGAGCCATTTAGAGAAGCAAATTTGAACTTCACTTTGTAGAGAAAAGAAAAAAAATCAGAAATGATTTCACTTACAACTTGTCATTTTACCAGATGGATCAACCTGATAAAATCACACATGAGGCTAGTTAACAAATAGTTTTTGAAATGTTACTCAAATATGTTACATATATGTAATTTTATAAAACCTCAGCTGCATAAATCATACACAATCTCTGCTTAACTCAATCCGATGTCAAATACAGGGCTGTGGCAATGTGCCCCGCTCCTGTGTGTATTTTGTGTTTTATGTTGTCAGTTATATGTGGATATAGTGGTGCACGGATATAAATGGGTCATATAGTTGTATTTAGGCACAGGAAACAAATTAGTTCACGTGCTGGGATTCAAGTGAATAATGAATTAGTAATTGAATCCCAGCACAGCTGTATAAATAGTTGCACAATTCACTCAATCAGGGTTATGTGTTCCTGAGTGGAGAACGGGTGTAGAGAGGAGATTAAAATAAGAAAAATAACAACAATAACAAATGCTACTTGTGCGAGCCCTCTCGACGATACTTGTTTAGTGTTCAGTCCACCGTTTGTCTGCCTGTTCGTTTGGCCATTGCGCCTTTATTTTCAGTGTTTTATGTTTTCTGTTTAAACCTTTTATTTGCAATAAACCGGCGCAAGCAAGCGCACACACCATTTCACCTGGCAGTTCTGTGTGTTTCTTCCGGGTCTGACGTCACCTACCAGCCCTGACCCCTACCCCGTGAACGCTACACTCTCCCCTGCCAGCCTCAAGTCCGCCCTCGGACTTGCTCACCAGGCTACAGGCTTTCAACTCCATATGTCACAGGATGGCTTGAGCGATGACGTCAATTTTCAAAGACCTAATTTAAGGAGCTTCACGATTTTCAATGTTGATACAAACCAACTGAAAAAATCAAGCTTTTGCATTAACAGTTTACTTAACTGTATAATAACAAAAATCTAAATTATACTCACTTTTCAATTATAGATAAGCTCTGGACCAGTAAACTCTAATTCAATAACAATGAGTCAGTTTTGGTACCTATAGGGAGTGTTTCATTTGCCGTGTTTTAATCAATGTCAGAAGCAATAGTCCAATCATTTTAATGCTTCAATCCCAGGCCTAACTTTGTTAAAAAGTGGTGAGGGAGGGGGGCAAACTGAAGGACTAACTGCCGGCGTAGAGAGGCACATTTCTGTCTTTTTTTTTTTTTTTACAATTAAGAGGCTCTAAGAGACCAAACAAACCTTGCTGTTGTGAAGTTACTGACACATTTGGACAGGTGTTTCAGCATAAAACGTTCAATGTACTGAGCATGCATTCATTACAAATACATGCAAGTAGCACCAAACAGCAACATAGTGCGTTAAAGGAAAGTGTGAAACAAACAAAGAAAAGCCGAGTAAGGCAGTTCAAAATACTGATTTACTATATAAAAAATGTTTTGCTGAATAAAACAATTTCAACACTATATATTTAATAGTGGTGGGACAAATATCCTAACCCTAACCCTTAAAAGAGCTCTGTGCGATATATATATATATATATATATATATATATATATATATATATATATATATATATATATATATATATAAACACAGGATCAACACAACAGCTCTAGAGCCTCTATTTAAACATTTTAGACAGCAAAAAGTAAACAAACCAGATTATGCACACGCACTCCTAGTGATCTCTAAGGAAAGCCATCTGAGACAAAAACGTGTTGTGCTGCTTTTGAATGAATCAGAATATCATAGGACAGAAAAAAGGCAAGCATGCAAACATTCTGAAATGCCTCGTTTAAACAGTGCCCAACTTCCTGAAAATGTTGTGTAGTGATTTTCATATAGATTGTATATGTTATCAAGACTTGAAATTAATGTATATTTGGTGGCATTTTGCTACCCAAAACTCTTAATCTCCTACTAGTTTTCTTGTGCAGTAGCATTTTTCTGATACCTTATGCTGCAATATATGACCGACCCAGAGTGAACACGTACATAATTACCGATACTATTTAATTTGTTTTAACACGTACATTATTAGTATCTTTCAAAGTGGGAAACCATTGATAATAGAGCTTCCTGATAGATGACTGAAGTTTGTACCACCCCATGTAGATACACGCGAGGCCCACAACGCAGATCGCTTATTTTATAGATCAAAAGTAAAATTAAATAACTGTTAAAAACATTACGATTTTAAGATAACAGGCAATGACCTAACATGATATTAAGTTTATTCAGTGTATGTAAAATGCTAACTTAACCTGTCATGGAGATTATTTTTTTATAATGTTAACCCTGGTTTCACCCACTCTAAAAATATACACTACAATTCTGACTACGAAAAAAACAGGCAAATAGCTAGTTACAACGTTACCATGAACCAAGTAACGTCCTCCTTGTTTTATCAGTACGAACAATAAAATACAAATCTCGCGATGCATTAATTTTTCTGTCTGATTTCTTTTTATAATAGATTATCACTAATAAAGTATCGCTCCGTCTTTCAGTGGAAGATGACTTCCGTCTCTTCCTTTCTACACTGCAACCCGATGGCCACACCTGTGGATGGCCACACCTGTGATTGTTGGCAGGGGCAGAATTAACCCCATCCCTGCCAATCTTAAATTCCCCACACACTATTTACACAAGCAGGGTTTTGCCCTGCCATAGACATACTGTGTAGTTAACAGTTTCCTTCAAAACCATCATCAAAATAACTATCAGTTCACAAGTAGATCTTCCCCCGACACGTTGCTAAGGCTGCAAATATCATCACCTGGTTCAGAAGCATGTTTACAGTAGAAAAATGGAAACGGCGGTGATGATGGGGATTGGCAGTAAGGATGGGAGTGGATGAATGTTCAAGTGTGAGGCTGGCTGAGAAAGCTGAATAGTACTGAGGACTTGTTTCAGTATAGGACGTTGAATAAAAGTTGGCATATGAAAGTGACCCTTTCCTTCACTTTATTCATAGGGATACGGACATAGCATTAACCGTTGCATACCGGAATTATGATATTTGCAGTGTAGGAGAACAGGAACGGTATCAAACCCTACTGTAAACGCTGCCGATTAGATCACTGTGAAGAAATATGCTGATCAGCCTGTGACTATTTGGGTAATTCAGTGGAAGACTGCTCTGACTTTTTAATATGGTAGAGCTATTGAAAAGATATTTAACATAACTCTGTAGAAAAACGTTACACATTTAAAGGTTGTCTAAAATAACTAGTCTGAGCATAATTTCGATCATGTTTCTGAGACATTTCTAAATTCACTTAAATTTCAATTGTGTAATCTTTAAGCAGGTAAGTATATTTCAAGATATAGACATTTGGTCTTGCAAGCATTAAACCCAATGTCAGCCTTATCAAACAACAATCCAGTTTCTCGTATAGAGTAGTTCCAGTTTACACAATTTTAGAGAAAGAAATGCTGTTTCCATGCAAGTTACTGATGGGAAATGTAAATAAATTGAACTGTAAATAAATGCCCTCTAACTCAGTGTATTCCACAGGCTCTCTTCCCTCTTTCAATAAAGCCCCCTCTATAGATCTGCATTCCAGTGTCACTCACCTCTCTCAGTGATGCTAGAAGGTGGGGTTTCCTCCTGCAGGATCCACTCATTGGCCTGGTCACACCCCAGCTCAGTCACTTCCTCCTTGATCTCAACAGTCCTGTCTGCAGAAACAACCCATCGAATAGGAAGCTCTGGGCTGATGTGAGCTGCTTCCATCTCAGAAACTTCCTTTGTGTGAGGCTGATCCGTTCTCACTGAAGAAAAGGAGACAAGACTTTTAGTTTGTCATTTCAGAATGCATATAAAGCGTTTTTATTTGAATTTCTGCAGAACTCACTTTTGTAAAACTATATTATGTATGAATCCAATAGTATTTAAAATCACATATCAAGCCTTATTTGAAATGTTCTTGGTATCTACTGCACCTTTGTAATATGAATTCCTCTAAACATACTGACACAATTAAATAAATCCTGCTATCTTCGTGAATCTGATGAGCTGTTTGCGCAGTGCACTGCGCCTTTAACATTGCTTTTGAAGACAAACGCTAATAAATCAATCAGCGCTGACTGTCACAACAGGGGCGGGGTAGTTTATAAACCGCATGGTTGCAATCTCATTGGAAAGCATTAGAAGCGTGTATACAGCAGAACGGTGATTCCAGAAAGAAAAATGAATATTGGATTTTTTTCTTCTTTTTAAATCTCTTCAGCGGCACCACATGCTATAATCAGCTCACCACAAATGCAGCCAACTAGGGGTGCTGCTTTCTACAGCAATATTAAAACAGGTCACTGTGTCCGTGTGGTATGCTGATGAAAAAATGATCAGCATGTCACCGGCGCCACGTCAACCTTCGAGCCTTCTGAATGTCCTGGCCTACAACGACTACCATCAATACAAACTGTTCAGCCTGTCTTTACAAGTAAATATTTCCAAATTGCAGGATTTATGTGGATCATAACAGTATATGGTACTTCTCGATTTGCTTACTCTAAACCTTTTTTTCTTAAATTAGATAAGCAGGCGTTGGTGCTGGCTTCGTTTCATTAACATCTTTAACACAATAGAAACCGAATGCACGGCTTCCATCATATACAGGGGTTACAGGTTTGTTCAGTGGCTCATCATTTACAGAATCGTAATGGAAACTATCATAATTTATGGTTGCTAAGGAATAAAAAAATAAATACAAAAATAAACATCTATCGGCTCCAGAATTGAATGCTGCTTGAGTTATAACGAGGTACCCTGGCGCTAGAGCTACACTCGCACCCTTGAGCTTTCGGTCGCAGTAACAAACATATTAAAGAGCCCAGGACATGAAATTTGACTTTTACCAAAAACATAAAAATAATATGAACAGGTCTCACTTGAACATATAAATCACATTCATTTAAATTATGTTTAATCACGCTACAATTAATCAACTAATACCCACAAATACACAGAGGGCGATCTCCATTTCCTGGTTTGGGGCCAGGGCACTGTGACATCACAGAGGGTGATACCCGCAGGCTCCTTGCATCTGCCAGTATGGCTGACAGCGACAGTGAAAGTGAGAGAGTAGCATCGTTTTATCAGTTTCAGACCCCTCTTATGAATGTGAATCATGTAGTGACGGATCTGACGCAGAGAGGGATTGTCTCCGTATTAAATCGAGGAGTATGGCTCTGAATCAGAAGGGTCAAACTCGGAGAGAGACTCCGACAACACCAACGCGGACGGGACGGAGGGACAGCAGATGTCCCGGAGAATCAGCGTCTTGGCAACATGAATGGTTAATAAAACCCTTACGTTTAACATAGATTGACACTTAAACATGTTTCATATTACCCATAATTGTAGTTATGTCAGTCCTTTAGTTAACAATATTGATACATGAATTATTGATACTAGGAAAATAAAAAAACTTAAAAACGATGCAATCTCTAACATTGATAACTAATTTGAGGCTGTGTGGTCCAGTGGTTAAAGAAAAGGGCTTGTAACCAGGAGGTCCCCGGTTCAAATCCCACCTCAGCCACTGACTCATTGTGTGACCCTGAGCAAGTCACTTAACCTCCTTGTGCTCCGTCTTTCGGGTGAGACGTAATTGTAAGTGACTCTGCAGCTGATGCATAGTTCATACACCCTAGGCTCTGTAAGTCGCCTTGGATAAAGGCGTCTGCTAAATAAACAAATAATAATAATACTAATAATAATAATTTCACCCTTAGTCATTTAAATAGCCCAGCAGTTCGATACTTACCCTTTCTCATTCCTGGCAGGACTGTTTGAACTTTCACACTTTCTTTTGTATTTATTTTTTCTGAACTGGCTCTGTCTGGCATTCTGATGATGAAACATTTGCTGGGTGTTCCAACACAGGAGCTTCCATGGCTTCATCCTGACACCATTCTGAAGCACCATCATCCCTCTTTCAGTCGACAAAATTGAGTCCGCAACCTGAAACGAATCACTGTCACTTAAACACAAACTAAAGCAAAAGTATATTATATATTGTTTCACTATTTTTGTATCGACTCAAAATTAAGTATCACTTTCTGATACTGCATCAGTACCACCACAGACACGACAATTTGCTTCTGTGTAAAGATGCCTTTAATCCCAGGACAGTCCCCTATGATGTAACACTACTGCTGTTTTCACCAACATGTGAAATTAAACAGTTGTTTTTATATTACCAAATTTATATATTACATCATTATATTGCACATTGTGCTTATAAAGACCCTGTGCTTACACTATGTTTAGTTTTTTCAGAAAAAATAAATTACTAGCAGCATACCGATGTAGTGTTAGAAAGTGGTACATCGTCAGAAAGTGAATGCGCGTACCAAAATATGACCCGATGTAATGTCAAACTTTGGTACATGTGCAATCAATTGCGATCGGATGGGTGTTTCGCTAATGTGAAAAGGAGGTACATTGTTCACTTTCTAATGAGTGTTTGGCAGCTGCGTAAGTGGTGTATGCTTATTTAACCCTTTTAGGACCAAGCATTTCAGTGGGATGCTCCTCCAGGACAAGGCATTTTTGGCTGTACTTGACTCCTATAAAATTTCACTAAAAACAGTGTCTTTATGAGCAATAATGGACACCACTCTCGATTATTTACTCAAAATATCTCAAATTATTTTATAATGGTGGAAAAATGATACATTTAAAAAGATGAAAAATAACCAAAACAGCATAACGTACCAGATTTGAAAGGGCAATTGCGTGTTTTCAAAGCGGAAGTCGTTCAGGCATGCGCTCAGCGCTGAGTACCACTTTATCCGCGTACCTGAAAATAACACTACACCCGTAGTGTTTAATGCAAAACTTACCCGAGACTTCTCCCGTTTCTCAAACGCCTTTCTTGGTCGTTTCGTTTGGGGACCCACATCAGTGCCAGCAGCTTGTGTTTGCTTCAGAATGGTTGGAACCGCGTTTGGTTTTAAAATACGCCTTCTTTTGACATCCAGGCCCATCTCTGCCATCATCATCGGTCTTTCTTCAAAACTATCTGGTGGGAAATGCACACTACAGATGTAGGTGTACTGCCAGTTTGACGACACCACTTCGCTCGGGTTGTTTGGACTTTTGTCTCCCATATCGCTGCATTTTGTGTCTTTCGGAAAACGGTGAATACTAATATTCTTTTGTTCGTTTGCCTGATTGGAGCAACCAGCTACAACGCAAATACGAGGCATTTTATTATGAAAAATTGGCCTGACCGTGTGAATGTCAGTCTGTCTTTTGTTCACCTTCTCCCTCTGTGATGTCACTACCGGTATCCTGAGGCTGCTTAAAAAGAGACAGGAAGT
Source organism: Acipenser oxyrinchus oxyrinchus (assembly GCA_030684275.1). Taxonomy (NCBI): domain Eukaryota; kingdom Metazoa; phylum Chordata; class Actinopteri; order Acipenseriformes; family Acipenseridae; genus Acipenser; species Acipenser oxyrinchus. Next base: position 70,609 of record JAGXEW010000440.1, read on the forward strand.
TAAGCCAGTTACATTAAAATTCGAACTGTATTAGAAATATATATATATATATATATATATATATATATATATATATATATATATATATATATAACTGTCTCACTGCCAACAATTTTAAATCGCGTTTGGGAATACTTGTTAGTCATACATTATGCTTCTTAAAAATGGTTCGGGGGTGTCCTAGGCCCTTTAAATCAGGTTGAGCGGTCTACCCTAATCTCTAACCTCTTAAGCAACCCCAACCCTAAAACTTACCCTTACCCTAAACCTAACCATTAAGATTCATCTGATGCGCTCAGGACACTTTTCTAGGGATATTTCTGTGAGGGGAGGGGCGCGCCCTTTGGCGGCCGCCTCGCTCGCCTTGCCTGTAGATAATAAATGTAATTCAAATGAAAACTTTGTTCGTATGCAGTTCAGTTATTATAATTTCCGTTTTGAAATTGACACCTACTGTACTGTATTGTAGTGTGTCTAAAAAAAAAAAAAGCAATGTGAATTTAGTTAAGGTAAGATAAGTTTACCTCTCCTCTCTCTCTCTCTCTCTCTCTCTCTCTCTCTCTCTTTGTACTCCGCAGTCGGCGTAAGTTGTTGTCTCCTCTTTCTCGAGTCGATCTCAAGACTTCTGTTTCACATCGAAACCGTCGCTTTTAACTGAATCGATTAAGATTTTAAAAGCAAACAAACGGGTCCTGTCCGTTAATATTCAAAGAAAACACAGCCACCCGCAGCACGCGCAGACGCCGTTACAAATACAAAGCTCATTGAGCACGCGCGGTACAAAAAGTAGACGAAACTGGCGCCATTTGGGATCCACAGTAAAGTTACTACATAGCAACGCACAACGCCGCAGGAGCCAACATGGCTATTTCGGTATCCAGTTTCCCGTAGGGCGGCCAGCCAATCAGTCTCGCAAGCTGGGTTTCGAGTTTTCTGCAGCCAATAATACGCGACGATTCCAACCAGGCACGCCCACTGCTAGTGACGCTTTCATTTCGTCCCAGGAAGCGTTCCTTTGTTTATGGTGGTGGAGTCAGTGAGGCACGACTGTAGCCGCTGCTGATTTTACTGCATTTTATCTCCAACAAAGCTAATTCTGCTACTCGAGTCTCAAACTAAAACCAGTGAAGATGGAGGTCAGTGTCTCCGTGTCGTTCTTTCAAGACGAGCTCGCCTCTACCATCGAGCACGCAGTGAAAGCGGCTGTAGACACCGTCTTGTGCGAAATTACAAAAGTTGTCGGCGGCAAATTCACTGAATTCCGAATGGAAATGGCTGGAAAGGAGAAAGAGAATGAAAGTCTGAAGCTGAGATTGGAAATATCAGAGAGCGAGTTGAAAGCAGTGCGGGAATGCATGAACGCTGCAGATGCAGACATTAAACAACCTCTCAGAAACATGAACCCCGACTGCAATGAACAAGACTTTCAGAGGAACGAGAACCAGGGATTATTTCAAGGTAAGATTGATTTATTTTTTTAAGCAATTGCTGGTTTATTCCGCCTCTTTAAATCACTTTGTCAATTTTATTGGTGAGGTCTTGGTTTGAAAATATCTTAAGACATTTCAAAGTGCTTATTATGAGTGCTAATTTATTTATACCAGTGCAATAAATTCTCCAGACTGCAAAGAAAGTAACCAGGCTGAAGTTGTGTTGATATTGGACGTTCGCAGTACAGAGTATTATAATACAATATAGTGCCCGCTTCAACCGCTCCACCCCAAAAACTAAACGCAGATATGATTTGAAATTTACAAGGCATACTCTTTCTACCATGCTAAACAAATGAGGGAAACAATTGCCAAGGTATTATTAACACATATCAGACACCTGCAAGCATAAACAATTATTATTATTTATTATTATTTATTTCTTAGCAGACGCCCTTACCCAGGGCGACTTACAGTTATATACAGAAATACATCGATTTGATAGGGCAGCTCAAGAGCGGATAACAGTGTTGATAGTTACATCAGGGTTAGATACGAGTGCAAGGGAAAATACTACAGATTGGGTTCAGTGCAGGATTAAATACAGTATAATAGGGAGCAGATAAGTGCAAGTTAAAGTGCATTAAAGGCAGAGTGCTATATAGTCCAGAAGGGAAGAGTTGAGTTTTACAGGTGTTGTCTGAAGAGGTGTGTCTTGAGGAGGCGGAAGGTGGTCAGGGACTGGGCGGTCCTGACATCCATAGGAAGGTCGTTACACCACTGCGGGCGAGGGTGGAGAAGGAGCGGGCTCTGGAGGCAGGGGAGCGTGAGGAGGTAGAGCCAGTCTTCTAGTGCAGGAGGAGCGGAGAGGTCGAGTGAGGGTGTAGGGAGAGATGAGGGTCTGGAGGTAGCTGGGTGCAGTCTGGTCAAGGCATCGGTGGCGAGTGCAAGAGTCTTGAACTGGATGCGGCGGTGATCGGGAGCCAGTGGAGTGGCGGAGTAGTGGACTTGCGTGGGAGAAGTGAGGCAGAGAGACACCAGGCGAGCAGGAGTTCTGGATGAGCTGGAGCGGACGGGTGGTGGGCGCAGGGAGGCCAGCCAGGAGGGAGTTGCAGTAGTCTAGGCGGAGAGTACCAGGGCCTGTGTTGACAGGGCTAGTATTATTAAGGAGTTAATGATAAATTAGAAATAATACATTATAAAACTAAAGTAAGGTTTAACCTCAACCACTGTGTCTTTTCCTTGTGTTGAGGGGTGACGGGTAGCGGATTTGCGATATGAAACAAATTAATACATAAATTAAATTCAGTTTTTTATAAGGGGTTGACTATAGGTTTTTTCAGGTACTTTTGAATTTTCTGCATATACACCTCCAAAATTATTCCACAGAATAGAACTCAAAACAGCTAGTTGCTTTTTCAAATCACTTGCCCCTCACACAGGCAGCGCAGTGCAAAGGAATATCTCCTAGAAAGTGTCCTGAGGGCATCAGGTGATTCTTAAGGGTTAGGTTTAGGGTTAGGTTTTAAGGCGGGGTTGCTTAAGGTTGGGGTTGGGGTTGAGTTAGAGTCAGGGTGGGCTGATTTAGTACAGTTGCCGAGCTCTGGAAGTGAAAGTAAATGGCAAATGCCCTCGAATCATCTGATGCTCTCAGGATACTTTCTAGCGGAGAATCCTTTACGCTGCTGCCGCAGCAGAGACAGACTAACAACACCACACCCACTGAAACGCCCACAAAACCACCTGATTTCTTGTTATCCAATGGCCAAATAAAAACACAAAAGCGTGGCGTACAAGCATCATCGCTGGGCTTCTGGGTAGTGTAGTTTTCAAAGCAATCCATTATTTTTAATAGGAGAATAACAGCGGTAAAGACAGTGTCGCTCATCGCCCGTACATAATAAAAGCAACACTTGGGTCTAGTTAAATTGTTCCAGTGGATGGATCCAATGACATCTTTCTGTAGACATTCTGACAAGGGGCTGGCTTTGTAAAGGAAACTGACTAGTAAGCAGGAGTTCTAATTTTGAGCACTTTTCTTTCACACAGATCCCAACTATATCAGTTTAAATATAAATAAATATATATATTACAAAAGCACTTCTTCAGAAGTTGTTCCTTGGAATGACCCAATGACATCTCAGAAGATTTCTGACAGGAGTAAGAAAGTTTACTTTTGTATAATTTGATCAGAGGATGTTGCCAAGGATAGAAGCAGTTTACACACAAGAGGAGTCCTTTGACCAGGAGTGGTGTGCAAGTCTAAAGCAGGTTACAGAGCTGACATGTGTTAAAGATGAAGAGGTCCCTCAACTGGAATGTGTTCCTATTAAAGAGGAATTCATAGAACAGGAATGTGTCCCCATCGCAGAGGAAGTTCCTACTGAAAATAATGTCTGTACACTTGAGGAGAACAACAAGCTGGGATCCAGCCTGTGTGATGATTGTCCACCTGAATGTGAATTGGGATTTAGAGGTAATTATACAAAACAAGAAACATTGAGCTGCCTGTTAACCTTGCAGAAATGAGTTACTAAACTGTAGTAGTGTGCTGAAGATTGTTGGTTATTCCAGCTCAGTTTATCCTAACCACTATGTCAATGGCTTGTCAGTTGCAACATACCTGTCCTTGCTGCTGTGACCCTGCTAGATGTGCATCCACTATCATGTCTGTTTACCAACCAATAAATCTAGTTTAATCACCTACTGAAGGCAGTTAGAGTCACAGCACTGTTAATGAAAATTTATACAGACAGTTCTGACTAGGTTTCAGCTCAGGCTGAAATAAAACAATTCTCTCTCTCTCTCTCTCTCTCTCTCTCTCTGTCTCGGTAATGTGGCTGCTTAGCCTATTACAACAATCAGAAATTGCACTTATACATCATACAATTATGTTTATAGGCTATACAATGCAGAACAAGGTGGGAATACTGATGAACAGAATAGCTGTTTTGAAACGCAAGGGTAGCTGTCGGGAAATGTATTGTTGCCTCATTCAGAAACTTTGAAAACACAGTTTACACCACAACGCAGACCTGCGTTTCTTTTCAATCAGTTGTTGTCGTTGCTGCTGTCTCCTCTGTGCTCTCTGTCGCCTTCGTTTGTTGATCATGTTGACCCAAATTTTTATATTTTGACCCATTTTTCTCGTAGACTGTAAGCAGGTGTTGATGCTGGCTTTGTTTTATTAACATTTTAACACAACACAAACCGATTGCATGGCTTCCCTCATATACAGGGTTTACAGTTCTGTTCAGTGGCTCTCAGCAGCCTCACTATAAAATTGCAGCTATGGTAGACTAGCAGTACCGCACCAAAGTGCCCTCCTCCCTGTAGATATCAATGTAATTCAAATTAAAACTTTATTAGTATTCACTTCAGTTTCCAAATTCCATTTTGATGTTGATATGTAGTGGGCTGAACTGTAGAATGACTAAAAAATCAATGTTGAATTACATTATGATAAGCTCTCTCTCTCTCTCTCTCTCTCTGGGATCACTCACCTCATCCTTATATACCTCTTGCCCATCCTAGTCCCTCCCTGCCACAAACCATTTGACAGGTAATCTAATAAATAAAGAGAGACATTAGACCAATATTTATACCAAATACATACTCGGCAATATGTGAACATCGTCACTCACATAGCTGTGCACAGACCGCCACCGTGGTCTCCATTACCACCCCAAACAAAAGCGAAACTGCCTTTCCAAGCATAACTCGTAACCCACAATACAGTGTCAGAACATTGCATGGGAACGCTACCTTGTCATATGAAATGTTAAAATGACTTGTTTTCTTAAAACATTTAATTTTATTGTATTTTCTTAAATTTGTTACAGGAATGCACGCTCCACGGACCACACTCCAGCGAGACGGCACACTGGTAAGAACATTTTTGCTTTCCTGACTATCAATGCTGTTTTTAGTTCTGCTTGGATTTAATGTGCTTGTTTAATGTAGGAGATTAGGTACTAGTGAGAAAGCACAGGCAGCCTTTCTCACTCTGGGATCACATGTCTCATCAGAGCTCATTATAATAAAAGGAGGCTGGTATTAAGCAGGTTTGACTGCAGTCTCATCAGAGCTCATTATAATAAAAGGAGGCTGGTATTAAGCAGGTTTGACTGCAGTCTCATCAGAGCTCATTATAATAAAAGGAGGCTGGTATTAAGCAGGTTTGACTGCAGTCTCATCAGAGCTCATTATAATAAAAGGAGGCTGGTATTAAGCAGGTTTGACTGCAGTCTCATCAGAGCTCATTATAATAAAAGGAGGCTGGTATTAAGTGGGTTTGATTGTAGTCTCGTCAGAGTTCACTCTACAAGGTGGTTGTGGTTATGAGGGTAAGCCCTACCTAAGAGTGAATGTGTAAGAATGCTTTACAATAACCTTTGCCTTTTTCTCGTTGTTTCTCTAGCTGCTAAAGGGAATCACACAGGAGGGACTCTATATCCCTGTGCTGATTGTGGGAAGAGATTCAGTCATTTATCAGGCCTTAAAAGACATCAGCGCATTCACACAGGAGAGAAACCTTATAACTGCACTGTGTGTGGGAGGAGTTTCACGCGATTGGAAAGTCTTCAGTCACACCAGCGCATTCACACAGGAGAGAAACCTCATCACTGCTCTGAGTGTTGGAAGAGATTCCGTTGTTTATCAGACCTTAAAATCCACCAGCGCATTCACACAGGAGAGAAACCTTATCACTGTGCTGAGTGTGGCAAGAGTTTCACATATCTAAAGTCCTTGAAAATCCACCAGCGGGCTCACCAAGATAAATATTATCAATGTAGTGAATGTCTGAAGAGTTTCAGTCACTTATCAAGCCTTAAAAGACACCATAAAATTCACACAAGAGTGAAGCCCTATCCCTTTGCTGTCACGTATTCCTAAGCCTGGATGAATAAATATGAGACAGCCGAGCACGGGCTGGTTCTCAAGGTTGGATGTTGTAAAAGGAATAATTCTGATTAAGGGAGAAGCTGTTCTTTTGTTCCAGTGAGTTATACAGTCAGTCAGAAAAAAAGAAGCATGCTATCAACATCTAGCAAGCAAAGTCACAGAATGGGAAGAGCAGGCGTAACATCTTAACTGCAACGCTGCCTCCAACATTAAACAAGAAAAGTCACGAAAGAGGAGAGCGACGGACAACAGCCTCACATATGAGCTCATCGCCATATTCAGAAGGAACACCCCACAATTTGGTTAAAATTGTGAGAAACTAAATACAAAAAGGACGTGAAGAGAACTGTACCAACTGGATCGCCATCGAAGAGAGGAAAGGCCAACAAACGTTGAACCAATCGATTAATGAACTGATTTGGTCTGCCGGCACTGGTCAAATTTACACCAAGAGATTCCCACCAGTCACTCAGCGAGACTGGATGTGTCTGACCGGGAACACAGACAATGTAATAATGTATAAGCAAGGAGAGAGTTATAAAGTATAACAGGCTGTGGCCATAAATCGCTGTACTGAATAGACCAGGGGGACTAGGGTGTGTGAACTATGCATCAGCTGCAGAGTCACTTACAACACCATCTCACCCGAAAGACGGAGCACAAGGAGATTAAGTGACTTGCTCAGGGTCACACAATGAGTCAGTGGCTGAGGTGGGATTTAAACCGGGGACCTCCTGGTTACAAGCCCTTTTCTTTAACCACTGAACCACACGGCCTCCTCCATTCTACAATGAACAAGTTTCCAATGGAAGTATATACTTCCAATAAATAATAATACAGGACGACAGGATTGCGTGGAGCAGTTCATGGATCTGTTATTTTCATCCTCCTATCTGGCAGTAGTGCTGAGACTGTTTTACATTTTTGCCATTGCTGTTCCTTCAGCAATAAATAAACACATTTTCATAAAGCAATAGTAATTACTGGGGTAAGTAAGTAAACCTTGTTTTTTTTAGCTGAAAGGGCCAGTGAAAACTGTCAATTTTAACCTAAATAAACACTTTGAATAAAATACATGTGGAATAGGATGCGTTGTACAATTAAATAAGCCTCACTGTTTGGTTATGTTACATTCCACATAACGGAAAATAGGATCACAGCATAAAACAAAGCGTCATAACATTTTCCTTGCAAGCTGGAAATCCTGAGGTATTTTTAGTGATGTGTGTGCATCTGCACTCCCCGATTCGGACTCGCGTTCTAAATCTCAAATACTGATTGGACTCAGCAGAGATCACTATGTGGCAGCTTGGGTTGCATGGACGCGCTAATCTGGACTGTTTACTTCTTGCTGCCAAAAAAGAGCAGCTCTGTTTTTTTGTCTGTGTATATTAATCAAACACACCAGACAGAGCTGGATTTTCAATTGACATTTAAGAAACTTTCGCAAATTCTGGCAAGCTAGTAAATCGTTTCAAGACAAAACACAAATATTTACAATTTCTATCAACTGTGTAATTTATGGCGGACACGGGCATGGATCTTTGCCTCCATGTACACGTGGAGTAACCCAGATGGGGTGGGTGTACGATGTAGCTTAACAGACTGCACATAAATGAATTTGCTCGGGTGAAATGGACTGAAAACATCTCTTTAACCCAAAGAGCCTTCCCAGTTGAAAGCTAAAACGGCTAATTACCATTTCCCATCTAGAAAAATGTGTTGCAATACTTGTGATGTTTTTGTACCTTGAATAACCAATGAATGTAATGAAGTGTAATCGCGTACCGGATATCATTATTTGTGCAGAATCGTCTTTTATTAACCCCACCTAACACTTTAAACAGCGGCTGATAAAACTGCAGTAAAAATGCGGCAACGTTTCTATCTCTTGTCATGAAATGGAGCGTCACTAGTAGTGGGCGTGTTTTGTTGAATCCGCCGCGTATGATTGGTTGCAGAAACGCTCCAAACCCAGTTTGCAAAACTGATTGGCTAAGCTCCCCGGCGCGAGTTGAGAAGGGCGGGGAGTAGCCATGTTAGCTCGTATTGCGCTTTTGTTTTACTGTGAGATATCCTTACTTGTGGATCCGAAATAGCGTCAGTTTCGTCCCTCTGCTTTGTATTCTAAAGCGGCTGCTCGCCACGTGTGGGGTAATTGCGTTTTGTTTGATTTATTAAAGGTTTGTTTTCTTTTTTTAGCTGAATGTTTTTCGTTAAAGTGACGGTTTAGATGTGAAACGGAAGTCTCGAGATCGACTAACGAAAGAGACAACGACAACTTTCGCGCCGAGAGAGAGGTAAACAAAACGTAATTTATCGTAATTTTAATTCACTTTGCTTACTTTTAAAACGTACTACAATACAGTAGACTGCATATCAATTTCAAAACGGAAATAAAATAATAAAAACAGGCATAGGGACCGTTTACAGCGAGAAATAGCGTGCTGCGGTTTGTCAACATCGTTCTTATTCTTGAAATAAATTATAAATGCGTAATGCAAGTGTTTTTAAAACACGGCACTGGTTTATAACAAACTCGGAAAACGTCGTTCCGCTAGATCTCATTTTGTGGTAATGAAGTGTGTAAGGTTACGATCGTCGTATTCACACACACTTGTGTGTTTTTAACGCTAATTGTTCTGCGGCCAGCTTCCGATGTCAAAATCAAGTTACGTTTTGAAAACTGTCACAGTTGCATACTGTAACAACTGCTACATTAAACACATAGCGGTACAATATCACTTTATAAAAACATTTTAGAGTAGCAGCTAGAGGCATTATACTACTCACTTCAGATCATTATTATTATTATTATTATTTTTTTATAAATAATAATAACATCCTCAGATTTCAAAGGCCTGAGAATTTAAAAAAAGTCAAACATGAAAACAAAAGAATATACTTCAGCATAGTTTGTATTAACTTAAAATGAATAACAAAACAGACACCCACACACACTATTGCTGCTGCTATCACTACCTTGGATTGTAAAAGTTACATTCAACTAGTCTTGTAGTCTATAAAAGAAACGCACAAGAGACTGCTTCAATGATACAGACAAGCATGCTTGCCTGCGCTGGTGCTTTTAGATGGTCGTCAACTCCCCTGCCCCTGCCCCTTAGTAAATTACGCCCCTGGTTTGCGATGTTGCTAGGGTATTGAAATGTAATTTTATATTTCACGAACAAAATCTAAAGTAAATTTATTAACTTTTTTTTAGTTCCAGCTATGTCCAGAAGTTGTGTATCACCTAGAATTTTAGGATTGAGACATCATTAAAAAAAACTGCATGAACATTGTTTTAGATTTTTATTTAACATAATCTAAGCAATCAGAAAAACAACAAAACTATATTTCATAAGTCTACAGGAAGCCATACCAGTAGTACAGTGTCCATGTTATAATTTGAAATGTCAAAATTGTTAAGTAAACTGTATGGGAAACTACAAAGCAGTATGTAATTCAATGTGTTAACATAACATTATTTAGCAGGTTTCATTCAACTTTATGAGTTTAAAATAAGTTAATTCTGTATGTTGATGCAAAACTTTTGGCCATAGCTGTAGGGTTAGATGGGGCTATTCAACCTTGTTATGTTCCATAATAACTTCTCATGCATGTAGATATGTGTATAATATTAACCCTTTCCAAGCTGTTTTTGGAGGAATTGTTTAAGAAAATGCACACAACTGTTGTTAAGCGTCATAAGTAAGGCTACGATTTTGTCATGGAGGACACAGCAATCATGAATGTGCTATGCTGAGTCTTGTGTCCTGTGCTGTCCTGGCTGTGCTGAGTCTCGTGTCCTGTGCTGTCCTGGCTGTGCTGAGTCTCGTGTCCTGTGCTGTCCTGGCTGTGCTGAGTCTCGTGTCCTGTGCTGTCCTGGCTGTGCTGAGTCTTGTGTCCTGTGCTGTCCTGTGCTGTGCTGAGTCTCGTGTCCTGTGCTGTGCTGAGTCTCGTGTCCTGTGCTGTGCTGAGTTGAGTCTCGTGTCCTGTGCTGTCCTGGCTGTGCTGAGTCTCGTGTCCTGTGCTGTCCTGGCTGTGCTGAGTCTCGTGTCCTGTGCTGTCCTGACTGTGCTGAGTCTCGTGTCCTGTGCTGTCCTGGCTGTGCTGAGTCTCGTGTCCTGTGCTGTCCTGGCTGTGCTGAGTCTCGTGTCCTGTGCTGTCCTGACTGTGCTGAGTCTCGTGTCCTGTGCTGTCCTGGCTGTGCTGAGTCTCGTGTCCTGTGCTGTCCTGACTGTGCTGAGTCTCGTGTCCTGTGCTGTCCTGGCTGTGCTGAGTCTTGTGTCCTGTGCTGTCCTGGCTGTGCTGAGTCTCGTGTCCTGTGGCAGAGCCCTAGCTCTCTGGTGTAGGTTCTGCATACTTTGCCAGAGTCCTGATTAAGATCCAGATCTTAATTGTATTACCATCTGAATTTGATTTTCTTTAATTAGGCAATCAATAGAGATAAATTCATCAAATTAGAGCCCAGGTTGAAGTCTCCCATTACCAGTTTGCATTAAAACATTGATTATGTAGTTATATGCTGATAATAGTGCTAGTATGAATGCCAATATGAATCTAAAGCCTGAAGGTTTTGTATCCTAGCAACGCCCTGACATTGGTAGACAGCCTTCGAGGCAGCACCAAGCGTGCGTATAGGGATGCTCTTCTGCAGCCAGATCCTCCTTTTTCAAACCTCATTGAGGAAGGTCGTGGTACTCTAGGGATCTTTTGTTTTCTATTAACCACATGTTGGAGCCAAATATAAAGTCTACTGTATCTTATTCTAAAGACCAGTGTAATACATTTTTTGAATTGTTTCAACCCAAAGTTGGTAATATTAGACACCAGCTTTTACTAAACTCCATGCTTGAGTTTGCTGGGATCCTCCTTTCTGATTTTGTTCAGGTTACTCCATCAAGCCTGACTGCATTTCATTAAAATGCGACCCACAACATGCTTCTTAGACCCTGTTTCCACTATCTAGCTTTTCAGTTCTTTGCCCATTGGTAACTAAAATCATAAATGATTCTTGTGTTCTGGGGTTGTGCTTTCGCATTTAAACTAGCTGCTGTTAAACCCTTGATAAAAAAAAAAAAATTTAGATCATGAAGTTCTTTGTAATTATAGGCCTATTTCTTTAAAAAAAAAAAAATTTAGTCGTTGCCAATTATTTTTATTATTTTAAGCCCAATTTGGAATAGCCAATTATTTTATTATGCTCAGCTCACCGCTACCACCCCTGCGCTGACTCGGGAGGCGAAGACGAACACACACTGTCCTCTGAAGCGTGTGCGTCAGCCGACCGCTTTTTTCTCACTTGGACTCACCATGCAGCCACCCAAGAGCTACTTGCCCACTGATGCGGTTTAGTTTTACAGCTTGCTAATGAAACCCAGGGACACAAAACACTTGCATGACTAATCCAGAAACCCTTATTTTTGTTTTTCAGATCAGTTTATATTTGTACCTGACAATTTTCATTTCTGATCGTTTTTGAGGTCATGAAACCATTGCTGCTAAAACAAAACCGATGGTCACACTGTGGAGCCTACTACACAATTAATGTTAAAAATACATTTCATTAATTTATTTTCTTTGAGATGCATTATGGTTTAACATAATACATTCATTTTCCTTCTAAATAGTAAATCTACTAAATAACCAATGACTTTTAAAACAAGTATTTGTACTGGTATATTTAAAATAAATGTATTTAGGGAATATGTTAAATTATACAAAAACATGCATTGTGTTTTTCAGGTACTGATATGAAGGTGGTGCATCTTGGTAGAAGGCAAGGACTAGATATGGCATATGTTAAAGAGGAGGCCCCTGAACTGGAACATGTCCATGTTAAAGAGGAGGCCCCTGAACTAGAACATGTCCATGTTAAAGAGGAGGCCCTGGACTGGAACCTGTCCATGTTAAAGAGGAGGCCCTGGACTGGAATATGTCCATGTTAAAGAGGAGGCCCCTGGACTGGAATATGTCCATGTTAAAGAGGAGGCCCCTGGACCTGAACATGTCCACGTTAAAGAGGAGGCCCCTGGACTGGAACATGTCCATGTTAAAGAGGAGGCCCCTGGACTGGAACCTGTCCACGTTAAAGAGGAGGCCCCTGGACTGGAACCTGTCCATGTTAAAGAGGAGGCCCCTGGACTGGAACCTGTCCATGTTAAAGAGGAGGCCCCTGGACTGGAACCTGTCCACGTTAAAGAGGAGGCCCCTGGACTGGAACCTGTCCACGTTAAAGAGGAGGCCCCTGGACTGGAACCTGTCCACGTTAAAGAGGAGGCCCCTGGACTGGAACACGTCCATGTTAAAGAGGAGACCCCTGGACTGGAACACGTCCATGTTAAAGAGGAGGCCCTGGACTGGAACATGTCCATGTTAAAGAGGAGGCTCCTGGACTGGAACATGTCCACGTTAAAGAGGAGGCCCCTGGACTGGAACATGTCCATGTTAAAGAGGAGGCTCCTGGACTGGAACATGTCCACGTTAAAGAGGAGGCTCCTGGACTGGAACATGTCCACGTTAAAGAGGAGGCCCCTGGACCTGAACATGTCCACGTTAAACAAGAGGTAGCCAAGCCTGATGATTTATTACATAGAGAGTCCTCTCAAAACATGTATACTAATGGAGAGGAGGGACTGATCTGGGTTCCATTCAGAGGAACCATCACAACTCCCAGCTGGAGGCTATCCAGATACATCCTTCATCACAACATGGACCAAGGTCACCTTCACCCTGTGGGACAACAATGTTAGAAAAAAAATGAATGTGAAAAGAGCTTCACTCATTTAGGAAACTTCAAACACCAGCAACCTCACACAGGAGAAAACCACACCAATGTATTCATTGTGGGAAAAGTTTTGGTTATTTAGGAAGCTTCAAAAGACACCAGAGAATCCACACAGGCGAGAAACCACACCAGTGTAATGAATGTGGGAAGAGCTTCACTTGGTTAGAACACTTTAAGCAACACCAGCGAACTCACACAGGAGAGAAACCACACCACTGTATACTTTGTGGGAAAAGTTTTGCTCAGTTAACAACCTTTAAAAGACACCAGCAGATTCACACAGGAGAGAAACTACACCAGTGTAACGAATGTGGGAAGAGCTTCACTCGTTTAGGGAGCCTTAAAAACACCAGCCAGTTCACACAGGAAAAAACCACACCAGTGTAATGAATGTGGCAAGAGCTTCTCTTGGTTAGGGCACTTTAAGCAACACCAGCGAACTCACACAGGAGAGAAACCACACCACTGTATACTTTGTGGGAAAAGTTTTGCTCAGTTAACAACCTTTAAAAGACATCAGCAAATTCACACAGGAGAGAAACCACACCAGTGTAACGAATGTGGGAAGAGCTTCGCTCGTTTAGGAAGCCTTAAAAACACCAGCGAGTTCACACAGGAGAAAAACCACACCAGTGTAGTGAATGTGAGAAGAGCTTTGCTGAATTAGGAAACTTTAAAAAACATCAGCAAGTTCACACAGGAGAGAAACCTCACCACTGTATAAATTGTGGGAAGAGCTTTTACTCGGTTAGGAAGCCTTAAAAGACACCAGCGAATTCACACAGTGGTGAAACCATAACCATTATGCTGAATGTAGGGAAAAGTTTCATTTGGTGGGGCACCTTAAACCACCAGAAAACTCCATGTAAGACAGAAACCCTGTAACTGAAGAGATGAACTTGTTCGATTTTAAATGAAAACACATATCAATTATATTAGTTATTACACACACAGTACCTTGAAAATGTTATTTAAACATGGTATGCTGGATTTCAGTATTGTTTAACTATATTTAAAACATGTAACACAGTAGCTTGCAAGATATTGGATTTCAAAGTCCTTTGTATGATTTTACAATTTAAAAGTGCAAATGAAGATTAAAATCACAAACGTAAATTTCTTATATTAATATGATTGTATAACCAATTAATTTAGGAGGTATCGATCTACAAGAAAAGTCTAATAAATCCATATGAACTGAAGGTCTCCCAACTAGTATAGATTACAAAAAACAATAACCATAATATGTATTGTACAGCATCAAAAGGAAAATGACTTGAAGTGAACATGTTTTTGTGAAACAGTACCAGGCCATAAACCTCACAAGAGCTGCTGCATTCCTGCAAGTTTCATACACGTTCTTGTCACTGGCACTGAAACTGTGGAGTTAGCTGCCACCATCTGCAGGAGGTACCAGACAAAGACCAGCAAAAGAACAGGAGACATTTGACACATAAATTAAATATTACACTTCATGAAAAGTCATAAGACTGGATTCTGGAATGGAAATGGAAACACTGTCATTTGTATAGTAAATACCAGTGGTATACCAATCCTACTAGCCAGCCTGTGTTCTTACTTGCATTCCCATTGGAAAGGCTGTGCATTGGAGACCACCTAGTTCTCATGAGAGTGTGGTAGCGACAGTACAGTAGGAGTCTCTGATAGTATGTGGTAGATACAAAGTGAGCGCTATGAATGAAACACAATCGACAGCTATGGAAACAAGGTCAGCATCACCCTATAGAATAACTCATTTTGCTTCATAAAGTCGAATGAAACCTGCTGAATAATGTTACGTTAACATATTCAATTACATAGTACTTGTAGAAAAACGGACACAAATTTAAATGTGACAATTCAAAGTCTTATATGATATGCTATTATGGTTTCCAGTAAACTTTCTGTCATTTTGTAGTTTCTCTGATTACATGATGTTAAATCCACCTGTGAACTGGGATTTAGAGGTAATTATAAACATTGTGTTGACCATCAATTGTGCAGAAACAGGTTACTAAGCAGTGCAGTGTGCTGAAGATTCATATTTTTGGTCATTACACCTCAATTTAAGCTAGGGAGGCTGGTCAACCACTATGGGGCAGCAGTGTGGAGTAGTGGTTAGGGCTCTGGACTATTGACTGGAGGGTCGTGGGTTCAATCCCAGGTGGGGGACGCTGCTGCTGTACCCTTGAGCAAGGTACTTTACCTAGATTGCTCCAGTAAAACCCAACTGTATAAATGGGTAATTGTATGTAAAAATAATGTGATATCTTGTAACAATTGTAAGTTGCCCTGGATAAGGGCGTCTGCTAAGAAATAAATAATAATAATAACACAATTGATTTGGAAGTGTATACTGTTCTCTAATATTGACAGGTATTGGGACCAGAATAACTCAATAAATCATGTTGCGATTCATTTATTTGAACAAGTATATATTTACATTAGATACATGTTTCCTTGTAGATTACCTCCAAAATAAATCGGCAATGCAGTTACAGTGTGCAGAATTATAAAATGTATGTTATGACAATGCCTTTGTGATATAATAATTCAAATTGGCTGCTTCAATGGATATATATTTTTGTCTCTTATCTTACTTTTAAATTTAGCCAAACCATTTACAAACCTATCCTATGATGCCAGTACTTCACTCACTGTGTCCCTTTTCATTGTGTGTCGCTCATTCTGAGAGTTTCTTATTGCGATTACTCACAGTCTGTGTGTAGGGGACTATGCTAGGGTCCATTCTCTTTGTGGAAGAGCCTCCTGTGTCGATCTGACGTGGCTTGCTGCAAGATTTCAAACACTTTTCACAGATTACTCTTGTAAGGCACTTTTTACAGTTGTGGTGTTTCTATGTTATGCAAAAAATAAAACATGTTTAAAGCTGGATAAAATAATTACATCACTTGTTCATTTAATTGGTTTATTTAAGAAATAAACTGTCATGACAGTAAGAATTAATTTACAAAAGGTCTTGCTATTATTTCCCATAAATTTATCTCTAAAGCTAATTTAAAAAACAATGATTTTTAATTAACATTCCGTGATAATGACGATTTTCAGACAGAGATATATCTAATGCTTACAAGAAACATTGTAACAAGGATAGCATTCCACCAACACTAGAAGAATAATCAGACTGAATCACAACTTTATTGTTTTATACAAAGAAAACGTAACATAATGTCAGTTAATATAAATCTAAACTGTGTTCTGTCATTCCCTCCACTACCTAGGTGGCAGAAGCAGGTTAAAACATAACTGTGTTTTCATATTCTAACAAACCGCCCCAAAAAGCCAGTAACTTCAGTCAAAAAGCTAAATCTAACAGCCACACTTCATCTTCCAACTGCCTGTATTAAGCATCTCTTGAAGCCAGAAACTCCTTGATTTCAGTTAATAGACCCCTAAATCTCTGCAGAAATGTTCCTCTACTCAGCCACCTTACATCCATGTGTAGCAAGAGCTCTGCGTGTTCAGCTTCACCTTCTTCCAGTTGAGAACTGAAAGGCGACCCTGCAGACAGTGAAAGAAAGGGTATTGTTCATTTCCAGACCCTTGCCAGAGCACACTACTGCATTACACTGTAACACAACATTTATGTTTTTGCAAGTTGATAAAATACAAGTGTTTTCTTTTTATTATATTATACCTTTTAGGAGGTATTTTTTTCAACAGGAGTATTTTTTAAACTAAAGGGATTTCTTCACAATTTAACATTAATTATGGAACCTGTAGTTATTATACTCAACATAACCGGTTGCCTAATAATACAAACATGAATCGATTAATTAACATATATAACTGAGCTTATATATTAAAATAGTACCACCCCCTATTTCCTAATCATTCTGCAAACACATTTACATAGTTACTATAATACAGATCTAGATTTATAAAGAAAACAACACAGTACAAAGCAAAGTTATTTTCACATATTATATCAAATAAATGGAAAGCATTAATATATCCAATAAAATACAGATTACTGTACATACAGATGCAGTTCATACATCAATAAACGTATTTCTAAAGTTTAAAATATCACAAAATGAATTGCTTTCATGTACTTGTATTTTTATTTCAAAGGACAACTAAGACATTGAATACAGTTTTTGTTGGGCTGAGAGTGACATCTGCAACACCAATCAAATCCACAATCTTCAAAGTGAACAGCCTGTCAATCAAGCTGTGCAACACTGCAAACGCTTATATAGATGAGAAGGAAATACTTTAAAAAAATAACATTACAATTACAGTACACCCTCGCTATAACGAACATGTTGGGGTCCAAGCCTTTTGATCGTTATATCGAGGGGTTTGTTATGCAAAAGCACAATCAAAATAAACGATAAACTGTTGGAGTAAATTAATGAGATTGTGAATACAAGTAGAATTACATGTACCTGTTTGTCTCATGTATTCAGTATTCTGCCTTTGTTTGATCATATTCGTTGAATAATCAAAATGCAGTACAAAACAAAGCACAGATCCCGAACTGAAGCTGAACTTTTGTTCAAAATCAGTCGTGAATCATTTCAAAGTGCACCAGATCTTAATCCAACATGCAAGAATCCCAAACTGATTTTTTATTCCAAATTAACCCGACATGAAAAGTTCATCAGATCCTCGTTTTTTGTTGTTGTTGTTTTTCTTTAATCAATTTTGCTTTGCCGCATGGTTGCTGAACAAGCAAAAAACAGTGCTTTTGACAACCTACATTCACAACAGAGGTATGTCTGCGTTACGCTTCTTTCAAACGATCAATATAGTTTCCAGCTTTGTTGTAACATAACATTATTTTCGTTTTGGAGGCATAGTTACACAGTTACAGTTACATAGTTATTTGGGGTCCAGGGGCCAGGTTTGTTATAGCCGAATGTTACTTATAATGAAGGTCGTTAGCGAGGGTGTGCTGTATTTAGTAAATCCCCAAATCCAATGCAACCCTCAGTAATTAGTTAAAAACAATCTGACTGTTAATTGATTCACTGTATAGAACTAGCGAGGAAAAATTACGATGTAACCAACTTAATTTGTTTAACCTACCACCCGCCTCTCTATAATATTTGGTCAGTTGTACTGCAGTTGTAATGTTTATTTTGAGTATGAGAAGAGATAATGGCAAAACTAAAAAAAGGAAATTATTTGTGTATTTCAACCCTGACTAAAACAGGAGGGAAACACATCTCCCTTTCAAAACTAAATGAATAAATACATAATAAACACATTTAAAACAAACACAATTAACTGTGTCTTAAAACAAATTAAGAACATGCTGTGAATGCCTGTAGATAAGAAATTGACTTTTTCAAAGAATACTAAAGATTTTATTTCACATTCACGTCAGAAGTGAACACATTCCAGCTGCTATAACACTCCAAGCACAACTCACTAAAACCACTTGACAAAGCTCACTGTCCATACCATACAGAAACCTGAGCCGATCACAGCCCGCTACCTTTGCACTGGTTTATGTAAGCACGCTTGTATCCTTGGTTTTTCAGCACAGTGGGTACCTGGGTAATGGCATCACTGCATTGGGAGCCAGAGCGGCGACTTCAATGATATTTTTAAATCCCCTACATGTTTGTTTAGGATTTGTGCCACGCTGCCACTAGGGAATTGAACACAGCTGCTGGAAGCTGCTCTTCCCACATTTAGCAGTGTGGAGCAGCGCCTGTCACTCAAAGTTAACTGATACCTCTGTGATCCATTTAATAATAACCGCGTGGCTTCCAATTCAGAATGCTTTATCTACAGTTATTGCGCAGATATAGTTTCTTACCAAAAAGATCAAAGAAGTAGCCTTTATTTAAAAATAAATAAGCAAATAAATAAAAATAAAAATAATTCATCCTTTGAATGAAACATTTCCTTGGCAGAGTTTGCAAATTCCGGTTTCTCCTGCTTGGTAAAGAAATTCCACCCAATGCTTTGCTTGGATGCCATTGTCATGTATTCACAAGACAGGATTTAGTGAACGGCGCTTTATTGTTACAACCAAACAGACGCACGTGTCCCACTAAGCGTCTGCTGTCAAAACCCAGCTGGATCAATTTACTGTAGCTATTGCGACAGTCCATAACGTTAAAGCGATGATGAACTACTGCATTAGTTTAAAAACTGAACATAACAGCCATGTTAACAACAACAACAGCAGCAGCGGAATACGGCCACTAGTTAGTCCTCAGTGCAGTGTACCAGACAGCAAGTGGTTTAGCTAGTCTGAACAAGTGGAACAAGTTAGCCAGACCATGAGGACGAACCCATAACAAGCCTCTAAAAATGCGGATGGAAATTCACAATTTAAGGTGTAAAGACAAACTCAGACTTCCTGTATCAACATTTGATTAAAAACTTTGAGGATATTGAAAGTACCGGCAAGTAAAGTCAGAAATATGAAAAAAAGCAAATACAGTAATACATATCGGCCTATTAATGATAAACACGTTATTATTAGCCTACATTGGGCGTGATTCGGGCAAACACATTTAAAATACATATTCTACGTATATACACATATTATATACATATAATACAAACTCTGTATCGATAGGCCTAAGTGTAATTTTTGGGCACACTCCTCACTAGCGGATCGTACTTGTATTTTAACTTGCCGGTACCCTATTGCTGCATTGATACTTTGTTGTTTATATAATACTAATTGTACATGCGATGTTTCAGTCGGTTAAATGGACTACATCAATCGTGCATTTGTTTTTATTATTATTTATTTAAATATAGGAGAATCTTATTGTGTGGCTCTGCATTACAGTTTTTGCAACATTTTAACGAATAAAACAAAACAGTCTCTTCAGAATATTTTGTTCCTCAACCATAATAAATGAGAAAAATGAAAAAGGTGCCGCGTATTTAAATTACAGTCTACATTCTCAGTCTACCGAGAAAATGTAGAATTGTTTAATACTGTGTATCAACGATACAAGGTAATGATATAACGTACACAGTGCAATTGTCAATTTTATATGATAATTTAAAATATTGTATATAGTTGTGTATTCAGTTGCATTGTAGTGATGCTTTTCACTGGAGACACTGGGTGATGCGGGTCTACAGAACCGTGCACTGAGCAGGAAGCGCTTCCTGCGACTCGACATCGGCGAACGAACCTTACTGAACAAAATGCTTCCCTTTCCATTTTAATAAAGACGTCATTTCAGAGAATAATGGAGCTGTCTGTTTGAAAAGGTGCTGTATAAACGTAGGATGAGCAAGCGTACTAAGTTAGTCTTACACTTCATAATACTAAGATTGTCCTCCTCAACAGGATCATCTTACATCCGATTTGGTACGCTGCAATCAGGATGTTGTTTAGTCTGATTTAGCGGATGATCCACCTGTGGTGATTATCTTCTGCTACGCTGCAACCGGGATTAACAAGTGTACTAACTTTAGTCCATGCAATCCGAAAAAGCACTTCCTGGAGCGCAATGCAATTTATTCAACACCAGAAGGCAGCAAAACATTTTAAGGTCTCATTTAAGTAATGCGTGCAGAAACGTAATAGATGGTCCATTTCCATTGAAGAGAACTATGATTGTGTATCTATCCTCAAACGAAGAAAGCACGCACGAGAGGGTTACATTTAAAACACGTGGAAACTTTAAAGTATATTTCAAGATATTTACATGCTAATTTGGTCCTGCAAACATTCAACTCAATGTCAGCCTGATCATAAACCATAATCCAGTTTCTTGTGTTGAATAGTTCCAATTTAAACAATTTTAGAGAAAGAAATGCTGTTTCCATGTAAATGAGGTCATCACTAGTATTGTCATAAAGTAACATGGTGTTATAACAAGCAGGTTTCAAAGAAGGAGGCACTGAAATTAGTGTTGGGGACTGTAAAGAAACTGGACTGTAAATAACATTCTGTCGAAGTACAGTGAAGACAAACAGAAATACATGCCCCCTAACATAAATACATTTCCCTAACGCAGTGTATTTCACAGGTCATCTTTCAATAAAGCCCCCTCTATAGATCTGCATTCCAGTGTCACTCACCTCTCTCAGTGATGCTAGAAGGTGGGGTTTCCTCCTGCAGGATCCGGCTCATTGGCCTGGTCACACCCCAGCTCAGTCACTTCCTCCTTGATCTCAACAGTCCTGTCTGCAGAAACAACCCATCGAATAGGAAGCTCTGGGCTGATGTGAGCTGCTTCCATCTCAGAAACTTCCTTTGAGTGAGGCTGATCTGTTCTCACTGAAGAAAAGGAGACAAGACTTTTAGTTTGTCATTTCAGACTGCATATAAGGTGCTTTTATTTGAATTTCCACAGAACTCACACTTTAGAAAACTAGTTTATGTATGAATCCAATAGTATTTCAAATCACACATCAAGCCTTATTTGAAATGTTCTTGGTATCTACTGCACCATTTGTAATATGAATTCCTCTGTGTCCTGCAACAGACTGAAGAAACTTGCAAAAGGCATGCAAGGCTATTCCACCCCTAAAACATGGGGATTCTTCTATTATGTAACGTTTGTTACATTAGGTAAACCTTTAATATCAGACACACATCTACATGCATGAGAAGTTACTATGGAACACATCAACAGATTTGAATAGCCCAAGCTAACCCTACAGCCATGGCCAACAGTTTAGCATCACCCTATAGAATTAACTAGTTTTGCATCACAAAGTCGAATGAAACCTGCTGAATAACGTTACGTTAACATGTTGAATTACATACCGCTTTGTAGTTTTCCATATTCTTAACGAAGATATCATTATGTAGTTTCTTTGATTACACTATGTTAGATAAAACATCTAAATTATGGTCATAAAATTATAGGTGATACTAAACTTTTGGGCAAACAAAACAAAAGAAAAACGTAATAATCGACCGCAATTAATGTAATTTAAACTTAATTTCTGAGCAGTTTTGAAGTTGATATTTAGTGTACTGTACTGTAGCATGACTGAAACATCAATGTGAATTGAATTACGATAAGTTCCGTTAGCTCTCTCTCGCTGTATCCCTTCAGTCACCGCGTAAGTTATTGCTGTTTCTTTCTTTAATCGATCTCAAGGCTTCCATTTCACCTCAAACCCGTCACTTTAAATAAAACCATTCAGGTAAAAAAAAGTACAATACGTTAATAAATTCAACAAAACACAATGAACGACACACTCGCAGAAACTCATTGAGCAAGCGCAGTACAGAGCAGAGAGACGAAACCTGCGCCATTCCGGATCCACAACAGGGCATCGCATAGGAAAACACAACGCAGAAGGAGCCAACATGGCGAACTCTGGTATCCAGTTTCATAACCTTCGACAGGGAGGCCAGCCAATCACTCGCATGTTGGGTGTAGGTTGTTTCTGCAGCCAACCAGGCCCGTCTTGTAAGAGTGATGCTTTCCTTTCGTTACAGGAAATTGAAACGTTTGCTTTTGTTTTTGCAGAGAAACAGAGATCTAACTGATTTTTTTTTTTAAATATGTAGGTTGGCTAAAAGCTAATGATTTATATGTATTACCTGCATTGAGTTGTGAAATAAAGAGTCAATTTGGAACGCGTTAGCTGTAGTACACATGGAGGTGTTTAACTTGGCAAAATGATTTTGTTACAGATAAAACAAACGCACTGTAAGTTCTATCAGAGCTCTGCAAGATTCTGAAAGACGAAAAGTTAGTCCTTGCAAATTTAAACGAGTTTGTTTTCTTTCTTTACCTCACCAGAAGAAGTACTGCTTTTATATGAATGTTAATTTTGCAGTTAAAAAATTAATATATTTGGTACCCGAGTCACAAACTAAAATCAGTGAAGATGGACGTCAGTGTCTCCGTGTCGCTCTTTCAAGACGAGCTCGCCTCTACCATCGAGCACGCAGTGAAAGCGGCTGTAGACACCGTCTTGTGCGAAATTACAAAAGTTGTCGGCGGCAAATTCACTGAATTCCGAATGGAAATGGCTGGAAAGGAGAAAGAGAATGAAAGCCTGAAGCTGAGATTGGAAATATCAGAGAGCGAGTTGAAAGCAGTGCGGGAATGCATGAACGCTGCAGATGCAGACATTAAACAACCTCTCAGAAACATGAACCCCGACTGCAATGAACAAGACTTTCAGAGGAACGAGAACCAGGGATTATTCCAAGGTAAGATTGATTTTATGGATGGTATTGCTTGGTCATTCCAACTCGTTAAATACATTTTTAGTCAATTTTGTTGGTGAGAATCGCTTAAAACACATTTTAAAGTGTTTGAGTGTTAATAACTCAACTCTACTGTCCTAATATTACACCAGACAAATGAATACTCCAGACTAGAAGAAAGTACTGGTCTGTGTTTGTAAACCTCACCTAGCCTAATTAAGATGTAAATGCATATTCTATGAACTATAAGACAGTACTAGTCTATATTGGTAAATCTTACTCAGTCTCATTAGGAGACTTCAATGGCTGTCCTTCAGGTACAGTGATATCTTGCATAGAGTAAACTGTGAGTAGCAAAATGGGTGTAACAATAGGTGTCCACAAGACACTTACATATTTTTTTCCTTTATTATTAACAAAGGCAATCAATTTAACCTTAACATGACCCGATCTACTCTGAAAAGCAGGCATACCTTATTTATATCAGCATCATTAGCTAATCCCTATTAAGGTGCGCTATCAACCTAGATGTTTAATGGACGATTCAAATATAAATGACAGTCATCAGTACGTCACAATACAATCATTTTTATTATTTAATGGTGTCTGGTACATCACATCACTCCACAATACTCTGGAGCGAGGTCTCCTGAGTTGTATTTTTATAAATCGAGTCTATTAGGAGGCTTCCTAACGCTGTGGCCGGTGTTGCTACTGTCACTAATCCCAGCGGGCTCAGGGCCCTGATACAGTCAGTTGGTCTTGAAAATCTTCTTCCTCGTCATGGTTGTCCCCTCTTTCTACATCAGGAATGTCCCACTCTGGAACAAGCCCATCAAAATTCCCCGACTCCTGTAAATCACTGGCTATCGTTTGATCCACATGTTTCTTAAAACGTTTTCCATTTATTTCTGCTATCTAGGTGACTGGGCCTAGCACTTTCTGCACCACACCCGAATCCAGTTTACCCCTCTCCTCCCGCTAATTCTTTATTAGCACCCTTTGCTGGGGAAGAAATGTCAGAAGACAGGCTTTTCCGTGTGTATCATGGCTGTTTTTTCTGCTGTTGCTGCCTCTGGTGCATTCAGTGGCCTGTGGTGACCTGAGTTGTGTTCCTGTAGCAAAACAAAAAGTTGTCTATACAGTGCTGCAGTGTGTCTCCAGAGTGTCTAGCCATCTCTAGTGCTCGTTTAAAGTTTGGTACTAGCAGCTCTGCAGCACCATTGGATGCTGGTTAGTAAGGGGCAGATTTGGTATGCTTGACTGCATTCTCCTGCAAAAACATCTGGAACTCACCAGAGACAAACTGGGGCCCATTATCTGAAATTGGTTCCTCTGGCAGGCCTTAAGCAGCAAATAAGCTCTGTATTGTTTCTGTGGTTTTAGAAGTGCTTGTTCTGGGCATCAACATCACTTGGCCAACGAGAGTAAACATCTATGAGCAATAGAAACTGGTGTTCTCCTTACTCAGCAAAATCGACATGTATTCTCTGCTAGGGTCTGTCAGGCCATCTCCAGGGTTGGAGAGGCACAGCTGTGGGCATGTTACGGTTGTTCTGACTCGTCTGGCATTGGCTGACCAATTCCTCAATATTGGAATCCAGTTTTGGCCGCTAAAATGACTGTGGGCAAGTGCCTTCATTATTACCATCCCCAATGGTTTTCATATCATTCCCATAGTAGTTGAGACTGTAGGAACCACAATTCAAACCACAATTACGGGCGATCTGATTCAAACATTCAAAATCCTAAAAGGTATAGACAATGTTGACCCAGGGGACTTTTTGACCTGAAAAAAGAAACAAGGACCAGGGGTCACAAATGGAGATTAGATAAAGGGGCATTCAGAACAGAAAATAGGAGGCACTTTTTACACAGAGAATTGTGAGGGTCTGGAACCAACTCCCCAGTAATGTTGTTGAAGCTGACACCCTGGGATCCTTCAAGAAGCTGCTTGATGAGATTCTGGGATCAATAAGCTACTAACAACCAAACGAGCAAGATGGGCCAAATGGCCTCCTCTCGCTTGTAAACTTTATGTTCTTTTGTTCTAAAGCCCCACAACAGACAATCACTTTCCACACTCAGTTCTGTTTTCCTAACCCAGTAAGGTTTTAACTACGTCAGTGATATGATTAGGCCACCTCAGGGTCATTTTGAGTTTCACGAGCTGAGATGATATGGGCAACGCAGCCAAAAAAGACACCCTGTAATTGGGATTACACTGTGGAGACTGAATTTGAATGGGTAACCTTGATAAAGCTTCTGTGTTCCCATGTTGTAGGGAGGGCTTGTACTGTATGTCATACTGAGAGGCTGCAAGAATTGAAGCCGATCTCTATAGTCTTGTAGCTGCTAGTGAGGGCACCACAGTCTTGGTGCCCAACATCTTAAGTAAGGGCTTGTGGTCAGTTAGGAGTACACATGTCCTGCCATACGGGTACTCATTAAACTTCATTGCACCAAATATTATACCCAGTGCCTCTTTCTCTATCTGCACGTAGTTACCTTTGGTTTTAGTTGGTGTGCGTGACGCATAACCAATGAGTTTATGCTGTCCGGCATTCTATGTGAGAACTGCCCCCACCTCAAATGGTGAGGCATCACTGACCAGAATTACTGGTTAGTCTGGGTGAAAATATACACCAACACTGGAGCAGCAGACAAAAGTGATTTTTGCTTTGTTAAAAGCAGATTGACATTTCAGTGGCCACTCCCAGGTTGTACCCTTTTGTATCAGTTCTGTCATGGGTTTAATTAATGTTGAGAGATTGGGGATGAATTTTCCATAGTAATTAAGCAGTGCCGAGAAAGCTCTGAGCTCTGTTACATTCTTTGGCACAGGTGTTCACTCTCTGGCTTCTGTTTTTTATTTTACTTGAGAATCAGTTCCTTCAGAATCAATTCTATGGCCCAGGTAAGTTGCACTTGCTTGAAATAATGCACATTTCTGCTTGTTTACTCACAGTCTCGCAGTCTTTGTCTAAACATGCTTCTGTGGTCTTGCCTGTAATCAAAATATCATCATAACAGGCAACCCCATTCAACCCTTGCAATGTCTGATCCATGGTGCTCTGAAAAGCAGCTAGTGTACTGGCTACACCATAGGTGTACGGGTATAAGTCTTTCAGTGTGTTAAGAGAAGAAAAGGTTTTGACTGACTATCCAATTCCACCTGCTGATAGGCTTGTGTCAAATCTAACTTGGTGAACTTGTTACCCCCTGCCAATTTGGAAAATAAATCTTGTGGTTTAGGAATGGGGTACTGATCAACCTCTAGCCAGGGACTGATTTGTCACTTTATTATCTCCACAAATTCGCACCCCACCGTCAGTTTTGGGTACACAAGCAATGGGTGCAGCCCATTCTCTGTAAGCTACGGGGGGAATGATTCCCTGCTGTGCAAGCTCATTCAGCTGATGATTCACAGCTTCTCTCAATGCATTGGGAACTGGTTTTGCTTTACAAAATGTGGGATCTGCCTTCTCTGACGCATATAATTTAACTTTGATTCCCTTAACCAATCCCCTTTCTACTTTGAAAATAGATGCATATTTTGTACACAATTGTTAGACTAGATCAGAAACATAGTTTATTCTTGACCAGTCTAAGTTCAGCTGTTGGATCCAGTTTCGCCCCATGAGGGCCTGACCTTTTCGAGGATTTTAACCATTTGCGGTCCTATGTCGGACATTATAATTTTCCCTTTCGGTCCGATATCATCAAAAGACGTAAAACACAGGTCTCTAGTTGCTTTTTTTCTCCGGAAAAAGCCAAGAAAACCATTCAATGGCTGAGTGAGACCTATAGGAGCCGAGAGAAGCCAGAGGAAAAAAGAAAAAAAGGGGCGGATCTGAGCAATACACATAGCCCCGGCACCACAGAGATAACACGGACATAAACAAGAGAGCTGCTTCTGCATCCAGCGCTCAAAGAATATCACAGACATTTGCAGAGCTTTTTGAGATGTTATAGTAATAAAATAATGACTTGGATCGCATTATTGAGGAGTTTGGTGATAAAACGAGTGATCAGGAGATGATTTATCGGTATGCATGATTATGAAGAGGTATGTGAAAAATACAGCGAACAAGGGGTGGGGCGGGGCTGGAGATGCAGTACTGAGTGTCCTGTTGATATGCAGTGCCTTTTAAACCTGTTTTACTATGAAAAAACTTTTAAACAGCGCGTCTAAAATAAACTGCATGTGAAAATAAATTGGACCTGACGTGCCTGAGATGCGCTGAATAAATGGACCGCTAAGGGTTAACATTACAGCCTGCGTGTTTAACTCGCAGATTTCTGAGATGTGCCCTTGCTTTTGCAAGCCAGTTCACGATGTCCTGGCTGTAAACATGCTTATATCTGCAGCTCTGCGGCGAATGCCTGGTTTCAAGGTGACGGAAGCAGGTAGAATGTTTGTTTTGTTGCTCTCTGCTGGTTGTTCTGAAGCTTACTTCCCATGTCGCGACACTCTGTAGTCTTTAGCGATGGTAGTACCCACGTTGTCCGACTTCATACGTGCTGAAGCTTTCTGAAGCTTCGTCTCAGTACAACCCAGTCTCACAGCTGAAGAGTGCCATTCTTTTTGTTTTGTCGTCATCGGCGGCTCAGTAGTGTCGGATACTATCTGAATCCCGACCTCATCGCCAATTGTATCTTATCTAATGGGTAAAACAATAGGAGTTTTCATAGTGCCCCCAATCACAAAGCGTTTTACAGAGGCAGAGGCAGGAACTGTGCATTATATGCAGAGTCACTTCCAATAGGACATTGATTTAACATTTCATCAGCAGGATGGAGCACAAGGAGGTGAAGTGACTTGCTCAGGGTCGCACAGTGAGTCAGTCAGTGGCAGAGGTGGGATTTGAACCAGTGAGCTTCTGGTTACAAGCTCAGGACTTTAACCACTGGACCACACTGCCTCCTTAAGACGCAGCTCTCAACCCAGACTTGTATTGGACAATTCAAATACAAATGATAGTCATCAATACTTTAAAATACAATCATTTGTAATATTATTTAGTGGTGTCTAATACACCACAATAGTCTTATTGAGACTTTAACAAACCATACTGCAGAGGGTTCGATAATTATTTGTGACCTTTGCAGATTGGGGTTTCCTGTTTGATGAAACTGTTTGCCTGCATATATATTTGTAGATAAGCGATTGATATTTTAAGTCTGGGTGACTTTGTCATATATTTTTGGGTTCTTGATGCTGATGGTGGTGGACACAACACACTTCAACAATATGTATTTTAAAACAAATTTGTACTTTGTGTCTTAAGGTTTGATACTTTTAAGGAAAAGCAAGCAAAACAAAACAAAACCTAACGCCTTCTGGGAGAGCTAACTAAGATATATATAGATTCCTTTTCTAACTGCCACTGACAAAATTCAAACATTCACAATAGTAAAGTTACAGAAGCACAGATTCAAGTTGTGATTCAGTAATACAGTCTCTTTGTCAGGACTCGGCTCTAAACAGGTCCTCACCCTCGCACAGCCACACAGGCTTGTTAACTCAGGGCTTTTATACCCACCTTCTCACAGTAAATTACACACAGCTGTCTCAGGTTAGCTGAGTACTTAAACTATCAGCTCTTTACCTGTTAAGGTAAAAAGGGTATAACTGCATATTTTCCTGTACCTTTTATTACAGCATTTAAGTCGTGGTGTACAGACCTTGGGTTATACTGTCCAGAGCACAGTAAGTATCTCAGCTATCTCCGCGTTTATGAGTTTGCTGTGCTGCCATTCAGCCTCTCCCTAGCTCCTCGTGCGTTTTAAAATTGTGTGGGCACTATCCTGGTTACAAAAACACAGATTCGGATTCATGATTCAATAATGCAGTCTCTTTGTCAGGACTTGTCTCTAAACAGGTCCTCACCCTCACACAGCCACACAGGCTTGTTTACTCAGAACTTTTATACCAACCTTCTCACAGTAAATTACACACAGCTGTCTCAGGTTAGCTGATTACTTAAACTGGGGGACGCGTACCTGAGGGTACTTCTAAGGGTCATGGAGGTATGCAGGACGACTCGAAATGCAAAACTAAAAATCTTGAATTCATTTTTAATGGAATTATATATTATCTCTAAACTACTGTGCATAAATATTTCATTTTTGTTTAGCAGCTCAAAGGTTACAGCCTGACTCTGAAGCTGTTGACAGACTTGTTTTTTGGCAAAACGTAGCAGGAAATTGGTAGCTACAGCCTGGATAGCTGGGTGAATTACACTTCACTGCATGAGAGTAACTGGGGTAGGGTCTGTATTATATTAACGTGACAATATGTTTTCAATTGTTTTGTGGGGAAGGAATTTTGAGGGAATTTACTATCAATAGAAGGCAGAGAAGATTTTTGTTTGGCAGTTTCCTGCATTTTAGGCAGTATGCCTTTTGTGCTCATTGTGTGTTTTTAGAGTGATGATACAGTTTAAATTTAACAGAGTCAGGTATCAGGTGCTGCGTTTGGGTTTATTTTGTTAATTGATATTTTGTACAGCACACTCTTGCTGGTCAGATACCATGTGTGTTTATTTCTGTGCTTCTCTTGTTAAATGCAGCCCTTATGCTGTCAGCTTGTGTCATTCTTCTGTCTCTGTGTCCTACTTTCTATTAAACTTTCATGCTGTTCTGTGGCACAACGCAAAATAAAGATTTGTTAATTAAAGTGCCTATCTTTTCTGTCATCTTTAAAGTTCTTTACATCTGCTGCCCCACTGTCCTTTTCAGGGCATGTAAGTACAATTAAAAGTAAACCTTGATACAAATGTTTAAAGTATCGTGATATATATCATTTTCATCTGTAAGGTCTTAAATACCGTGATATTATTTTTAATGCATATCAGCCCACCCTACTGTACTGATAGCATATCAGGTGCTTAGATGACAGATATGATTGCATTCTTGTAGAACTTAAGGATAAAACTAAATACATTTCAACAAGGAATTGCATTAGTTCCATTACTTAGTTGAGCACAAGGTGGTTTCAATAAATACTTTGTGATTTAAATATAGGCATACTATATGATAGTTTGGGGTATTCAGTCTATTTAAAACGGTAGTTAGGGGTTTCATTTTTAAATGTATTTTTATATATAATTTAGTCGAATAAACCGCCACTGAATAAGACCATTTTGCTACCTACTTTCCAGGCAGGTAGCGAATCATCACTACTACCTTAAGTTAACTTCTAGTCCTGATGTTATATATTTTTTGTTGCGACTTTCTGTTATGTGGAATGTAATAAACGAGAAGCAAAACGGCATCCTTTGTTTTGTAGTGAATTCACTGGGGTAAAGTAAGCCCTACACAACTTATTCTTTACTTCTGGGATAGTTTTCTATTTTAACGTGTTCCTTATTGTAAGGGCTTGCTGTAAATTAAAGGCAGACACACACGGGCCACGGCCACACCCCTACAACTGCTGCTATGCTGTCTCTGCCTGCGTTCAGAGCAATATAATTACTTTTTGAAAAACGAACGAATATTTAAATTATGAGCGAATATCCTAACAAAGGTTGATAGGAGTTGTAATACATATTTTATTTAAAAATACAAAAATATAAAACATGGATATGTGGGTGGGGTGAAGTGTTTATTTTTTAAAATTAAAAATGTATTTCAGGGCTTCTGAGTGGCGATCCAGTAAAAGCACTTGCGTAGAGTGCGTCCTATAATCTGGACGTCGCGAGTTCGAATCCAGGCTATTCCACAGCCGACCGAGGACGGGAGCTCCCAGGGGCGGTGCTCAATTGGCGGCGTCGCCCGGGGAGGGAGGGTTAGGTCGGGCAGGGTGTCCTCGGCTCACCGCGCACCAGCGACCCCTGTAGTCTGGCCGGGTGCCTGCGGGCTTGCCTGTAAGCTGCCCAGAGCTGCTTTGTCCTCCCACGCTGTAGCTCTGAGGCGGCTGCACGGTGAGTCTGCAGAGTGTAAAGAAGCGGGCGGCTGGCGGCACACGCCGGAGGACAGCGTGTATTCATCTTCGCCCCTCGAGTCAGCGCAGGGGTGGTAGCGGTGAGCCTAAAAATAATTGGGCATTTCAAATTGGGGAGGAAATAATAAAAAAACTAATTGGCAACGACTAAATTTAAAAAAAAAAAAGTATTTCAGCTTCAATTTGAGGGTTTGCGTACACCTCTGCCACAGATGCTTTAGAAGCAATGTTAGATACAACCTCATTCCCAGCTCTCCATCCAAAGAAGTTGTCTCTATAGGCCATTATTTAGAATTTGTACATATTGACCAGGTGACCAGCGAGCCAGGATAGCAGAATGTCCAAAGTCTTCAGGGCACAGTTAGGCGGGGCCCAACATACTTTCCCTCTAACTATACTTTACCACACTGGTTATACGCCACCTCCTGGAGGCATTGATCACCACTCTACCAGAAATACTTGAGAAGATATGTTGGATCCAACCTCATTCCCAGCTCAGGGTAATGTAACTGGGCACACTAGGTCCATTTTAAAACTATAAAAATAAATTTAAAAAAGAAAATGCCTCCTCATAAAAACACCGGAATGACCGAATGACATCTCTCAGTAGAATTCTGACAAGAGGCTGGCTTTGGAGAGGAACCTGGCTAGTTATAATTTTGTAAAATTTTCTTTCACACAGATCCAAAAGAGAGCCATGCTATGCCTAAATCTGAAGCACAGGAGGGGCCAAGGATAGAAGCAGTTTACACACTAGAGGAGTCCTTTGACCAGGAGTGGTGTGCAAGTCTAAAGCAGGTTACAGAGCTGACATGTGTTAAAGATGAAGAGGTCCCTCGACTGGAATGTGTTCCTATTAAAGAGGAATTCATAGAACAGGAATGTGTCCCCATCGCAGAGGAAGTTCCTACTGAAAATAATGTCTGTACACTTGAGGAGAACAACAAGCTGGGATCCAACCTGCGTGATGTTTGTCCACCTGAATGTGAACTGGGATTTAGAGGTAATTATAAACATTGTGTTGACCATCGATTGTGCAGAAACTAGTTACTAAGCAGTGCAGTGTGCTGAAGATTCATATTTTTGGTCATTACACCTCAATTTAAGCTAGGGAGGCTGGTTAACCACTTTGGGGCAGCAGTGTTGAGTAGTGGTTAGGGCTCTGGACTCTTGACCGGAGGGTCGTGGGTTCAATCCCAGGTGGGGGATACTGCTGTTGTACTCTTGAGCAAGGTACTTTACCTAGATTGCTCCAATAAAAATCCAACTGTATAAATGGGTAATTGTATGTAAAAATAATGTGATATCTTATAACAATTGTAAGTCGCCCTGGATAAGGGTGTCTGCTAAGAAATAAATAATAATAATAATGTCAGTGTCTTGCAACATAACTGTCCTTGCTACTGTGGCATCTGCCAGATGTGCATCCACTATCATGCCTCTTGTGAATGCTGTTAGATCTTTCCCTGTTTCTGGTAGACTGTTTGCAGTTGTGCTGCTCCCACAGTTTTATAGTGGTGCTGGGATCACATGACTCATCAATGGGTGATGCCAAATCCAGTCGGGTTGCTAAGTGTCACCAGAAGAAACATTTCAATACAGCACTTGCATGTAAACCTGATCTTATGCTTTTATTCCTCAAAGAGATATTAAGTGGGGTGGAAATCAGTGACTGGTAAATGTGAGTGATATTAACCGGACTGTGTTAATAATCAAAGTGATATTCTCAAGCATTTGTCCTTATTGACACCCATTATATTCTGCCTGGAAAATTTCAATGTGGTGATAATAGAAGGAGGCTGGTATTAACAGGAGTGATATTAAGCAGGTTTGACTGTATTCTCATCAGAGTTCACTCTAGGAGTTGGTCATGGTTGTGAGGGGAAGCCCTGCAGAAGAGTGAATGTGTAAGAATGCTGTACAGTAACCTTTGTCTCTCTTTCTTTCTTAAGCTATTATAATAGATAAAGAAGAACACGACTCCACTCCATCACTCCAGTGCAAAAACTCTTCCAGTGGCAAACCGCAGCACAAGAAACACAGAGAGACGACACCACAAGAAGAAAGTTTTAAAAAATGGAGAGTTCAAATTCCTTCTGTACAAGACAAACAGCCACTTACTCTGGAGAGTGCAGAGGCTACACATTCTGTGTGTCTGAACAATTCTGAAACCTGGGGCAACTTGAACATTTTGCCTTGTTCTACTCAAGGTGGGAAGAGTTCCCATCAGTTAGGTTCTCTTAAAACTCACAAGCGAAATAACACAAGAGGGACTGCATTTCCCTGTGCTGTTTGTGGGAAGAGTTTCAGTTGTTTCTCACACCTTAAAAGACACCAGCTCAGTCACACAGGAGAGAAACCATACGAATGTAATGAATGTGAGAAGAGGTTCTCGC
This sequence comes from Acipenser oxyrinchus oxyrinchus, assembly GCA_030684275.1. Taxonomy (NCBI): domain Eukaryota; kingdom Metazoa; phylum Chordata; class Actinopteri; order Acipenseriformes; family Acipenseridae; genus Acipenser; species Acipenser oxyrinchus. The sequence continues at coordinate 104,207 of JAGXEW010000440.1, forward strand.
AATTACCACATCTTAAAAATCACCTCCGAATTCACACAGGAGAGAAGCCGTACCACTGTAATGTTTGTGGGAAGCGCTTTACTGAATTAGGAAGTCTTAAAAGACACAAAAGAATTCACACAGGCGAGATACACAAATACACAAACAAATTCACACATGAGAGGAATGCTGAATGTTGGGAAAGAGTTCATCTGGAGGGACACCTTATAAACCATAAAATTCTCGCAAGACAAAAACCCTGCCACTGAAGAGATTAACCCTTTGCAGTCCATTTATTCAGCGCGTCTCAGGCGCGTCGGGTCCAATTTATTTTCACACGCACAGTTAATTTTAGACGCAGCTGTTTAAAAGTATTTTTTCCCACAGTCAAACGGGTTTAAAAGGCCCTGCATATCAACAAAGCACTCGCTAGGCATCTCCAGCCCGCCCCACCCTTTCGTTTGCTATTGCTTTCACATATGCTAAGAAATAAATAATAATAATAATAATAATAGTCGTACATACCGATCAATCATCTCCTGATCACTCGTTTTATCACAAAACGACTCAATAATGCGGTCCAATGTGTCCAACTTCGATCTGATGGCACCCCAGCACATTGGACGGATAGAAATAATTGCAATGTCGGACCAGGTCCGACATAGGACCCAAAGGGTTAATGTGATTTTAATATATACTGTATATATACACACTTCAATGGAAAGATTCCACGCATTCTAAATACAGTTGAGCTAGAGGGATATAATCCCTGATATATGCCCTATAGTGTTTGTAACTGCATCACAAAACAAATCAAACGAGATCACTCCGTCAGGTTTTAACACAATGTCGTTTAAAGTAAATTTCAACCTTTTTAAAAAGATGTCCATTGAGGAATGGCTAAATCAAAACATCCCAGAAAATATGAGCACCTCTGAGATGTCTACAGTCGCTGTAAGTAGCACAGAGAGAAGTACTGTCGGACAAACTGAAAAAAAACTACCATTAGTACTACTACAAGTAGTCCTAGACATGGGAGCGTTACCCAACAGTGACTTGATGTAATTCAAAGAGAAAGAACTGAAAAAATACCAGAAAACAAACAGCTTGGGCAATTAATGTTTTCAATGTTTAAATGAAAAGAATAAAACCACAATTTTTAGGAAAACACTTGCCAGAGTTTAAATGAATATCTCAGAGAATTTTATGCAACCGTCCAAAATAAAGAGGGACAACAGTACGGTTTATTGAGTTATATTTTTTGAGAGCTGGGATACACAGACATTTAACAAGCTCTCTTTACTGCAAACAAAGAAAAATAATACAAAACCCAATTTTACATCTTCCAATAATGTCTTTACCTCAATAACAAAACAGCCCAGGAGAGAGTGTAAGGATGAGAGCAATCATCGCCCAGCCCTTACTGGATCAGATCTGACAAAAGGAAAGTCTTCTAATGTTTTTAATAAGAACACTCCACTTATATAAAGTGTGGTTTGACATTCAAATACATTTTTGACGGAGAGACAGAGAAAGCTCAAGAGAATGACCTCATAATGCTTTCCTGATCAAAACTGACGACAATGGCTTAAATTGTGAAGGTCTCCGTTTCAACGAAGCTACAAAAATCATAACAACCCCACAGACATCTTAAAATCCAACTACGGAGGGAGAATGTATGAGTGCCCCGATGATCCAAACTGCCCCATCAAGTCACTGGAGAAATATATAATGAAATGTCATAAGAATTATTATTATTATTATTATTTATTTCTTAGCAGACACCCTTATCCAGGGCAACTTACAATTGTTACAGATATCACATTATTTTTTACATACAATTACATTATTTTTTTACACACAATTATCCATTTGGACAGTTGGGTTTTACTGGAGCAATCTAGGTAAAGTACCTTGCTCAAGGGTACAGCAGCAGTGACCCCCACCTGGGATTGAACCCACGACACTCGGTCAAGAGTCCAGAGCCCTGACCGCTACTCCACACTGCTGCCCTACAGCTTCCAAGAATCCAACAGCTTTCTATCTTTATCCAGAACCGACTAGATCCAACCAATGTGAGCGATCACAATATCTGCTATACTTGCAGGCCATTAGGAAAAAATACATTCGGCAACATGATGGCAAAAATTAGTATTGCTGCAGGTTTGAACCGTCGCTACACAAATCCAACAAATATCATATGGGAGATACTGAAATTGAAGAAGCAATCTATGAAAAAACCTAAGAGTTTATGTTGACTCAGAAATGTCTTCATTTAGACAATGCGGGAAGCTATAAAAAAGTCCAACAAGATGCTCGGATATATTGTGAAAAGTGTTGAATTTAAATCAAGGGAAGTAATGTTAAAACTTTACATTGCATTAGTAAGACCTCACCTAGAATATTGTGTTCAGTTCTGGTCACCTCGTTACAAAAAGGATATTGCTGCTCTAGAAAGAGTGCAAAGAAAAGCAACCAGAATTATCCCGGTTTAAAAGGCATGTCGTATGCAGACAGGCTAAAAGAAATGAATCTAGTCTTTAAAAAAGGAGACTACGCGGCGATCTGATTCAAGCATTCAAAATTCTAAAAGGTATTGATAATGTCGACCCAGGGACTTTTTGACCTTAAAAAGAAACAAGGACCAGGGGTCACAAATGGAGATTAGATAAAGGGGCATTCAGAACAGAAAATAGGAGGCACTTTTTACACAGAGAATTGTGAAGGTCTGGAACCAACTCCCCAGTAATGTTGTTGAAGCTGACACCCTGGGATCCTTCAAGAAGCTGCTTGATGAGATTCTGGGATCAATAAGCTACTAACAACCAAACGAGCAAGATGGGCTGAATGGCCTCCTGTCGATTGTAAACTTTCATAAGTTCTTATGTTCTTACTAGGTCCACAACAATCCAGTTATTGTCCAACTTTGGTTTGCAAAGCATGGAAATAATGTCTATGACAGGTCATCAATGTGAAAGGAGCCTTCAAAATGACTGGACCGTCAACTAAGAGAAACACAAAACCTGATCACACACTCTGTCGGCAGCAGGAAACGTTCATTCCCATCTTCATCAAGCTCTTCCGAAGAGCACACTGCTTCTGCTGTCCAATTACAAGGCAACTTTCCCAGAAGCGTTTTTAATAACTGCTTGAAAACTTGAAATATTCAAATCAATTAACAAGGAAAAGACATGATTATGATTATGATTATTATTATAAATATTTTTTCACAATCTTTGTTCTCTGTTTATTCAAATAAGTATACCGTTTAAAAACACTGTTTTGTACACATTTTATAGAGAAAATCGTTGTTATGGAGGACTATATTTATAGAATGTTCATTTTAGAGTGCTTATGTGGAAGGATTAAAAAGGAAAACCTAAATAAATTTAGTTAGAATCAATAAAAAATTAGAACTAATTGTGCTGTAAAATTGAAGTATATAAGCAATAAGACCCTGCACATCGGGCATTACCAGGCGTTATACGACCGTTTGGTTGTAACAGCAACTTTGTCTCAGGCCCCATTACCCAAACGGTTGTATCATGCCTGCTAATGCCCTCTGTGTCGGTCTTATTGCTTATATAACCCATAAAAACGTTAAAGATCTTTTAACGAACAAGTCTCTCTTTTATATATAAAACAATTATTATAAAATTATTTCACAAAGACGCCTCAGAAGTGTTTATTGCATCGGCCTGCGCTTGCACTTTGAAACAGACAAAAGGATACCAATCCGGTCATGAGACATCAGAGCTTCAAACAAAACAGACACTTTAACACATTCCAAAGAGGGAGACACTATTTCACCCCTCGCTGGTAAGAGAGAGACGTGCGAGATGTTTATCTCGTGGGAGATGTTGCTTTCCAATATCCCACTGACTGAGCCTGCAAACTTTAATTCAGCAATAAACATCTATTGATGGACTCAATTTTCAGTTGCCTTTGTTTCAATTTACGTGCAGGTCAAATTTAAATTTAAAGATGAAATTATATATAAATATATTGTAAAAATAAATCCAGGGCTGGCAGTGGAATGTGAAACAAGCAATGTGATTGGTCGAGCAAGGTTACAGCTGTCCGTATATTGGATGGATTACCTGCAAAAATCCCAAAGTAATAAGTAGACATGCCGATTTGGATGAAGAACAATTAAATGAACTGGAAAAGAAAGAAAATCCCTGCCTTTATACTCAGTCACCCCTACTTTGTCACTTAAAATAATGTATTTTTAGCAGTGTGTAAACAGTACAGAAAAAGACACATCTGTACATTATCCACCCTCTCAGACACATGCCTTGAAAAATTACTGGAATCCGAGATGTTGTATTTTTTGTTATTTCTCCCGTCTGTTCTGCTCAAACAGGTCTGCACTGTCAGTGACAGGGAACTAAAAAATAACTTGGTGCTGTCTCAATTCTGCCGCCTGGTGTATCTTTTCAATGGCAATGTTCACAATATCATAAATACAGATGTACTTTCTTTTGCATGTTCCAATAAAATTAATTTACTCAACTTATTGTGTAGTTCAAAGTTATAAATGAGCGTTCTTTATTGTCGTAAGGATATTTAATAAAAAAAATAAAAAAAAAATAATCATGTTTTGCCCTAAACATGATTTATGTATTTTGTTTCTTCAAATCCACTGTTTGGCCTGGATTATAAATGCAATAAGGCCCTTCAGCACGTCAGATTACTCATCTTCGCCTTGTATCTCACATCACCCGAGGCATCTGTATATTTGACGTATATTTTGTTGCCTTATAGCCTGGAATTAAAATGCATTAAAATAGTTTTTATTCATTGATCTATACATCCTACCCCACAACTTCCAAGTGAAAAATATTCTAGAAATTTGTAGAAAATTAATAAAAAACAAAAACTGAAATAGCTTGATTGGATAAGTGTCCACCCCTTGTAATAGCAATCCTAAATTAGCTCAGGTGTAAACAATCGCCTACAAAATCACACACCAAGTTAAGTGGCCTCCACTGATGTTAAATTGTAGTGATTCACATGATTTCAGGATATATTCAGCAGTTCCTGTAGGTTCCCTCTGCTGGGTAGTGCATTTCAAAGCAAAGACAACCATGAGCATCAAGGCGCTTTCAGAAGAACTCCGGGACAAAGTTGTTGAAAGGCACAGATCAGGGGATGGGTATAAAAATATAAAAGGCCTTGAATATCCCTTGGAGCATAGTCAAGATGATTATTAAGAAGTGGAAGGTGTATGGCACCACCAAGACCCTGCCTAGATCAGGCCGTCCCTCCAAACTGGATGACCGAGCAAGAAGGAGACTGATCAGAGAGGCTACCAAGAAACCAATGGCAACTTTGCAAGAGCTACAGACTTTTATGGCCAAGACTAGTCAAAGTGTGCATGTGACAACAATATCCCAAGCACTCCACAAATCTGGCCTGTATGGTAGGGTGGCAAGAAGGAAGACATTACTCAAGAAAGCCCACCTTGAATCCCGTTTGAAGTATGCAAAAACACTCAAAAATTGAACTTTTGGCCTAAATTCAAAGAGTTTTGTTTGGCACAAACCCAACACAGTGCATCACCCAAAGAATACCATCTCTACTGTGAAGCATGGTGGTGGCAGCATCATGTTATGAGGATGTTTCTCATCAGCAGGGACTGGGGCACTTGTCAGGATAGAAGGGAAAATGAATGGAGCAAAATACAGAGAAGTCCTTGAGGAAAACCTGCTGCCCTCTGCAAGAAAGCTGAAACTGGGACGGAAGTTCACCTTTCAGCATGACAACGACCCAAAGCACACAGCCAAAGCTACACTGGAGTGGCTAAGGAACAAAAAGTAAATGTCCTTGAGTGGCCCAATCGAAAATTTGTGTCATTACTTGAAGATTGCTGTCCATCAACGCTCCCCAAGGAACTTGACAGAGCTTGAACAGTTTTGTAAAGAAGAATGGTCAAATATTGCCAAATCTAGGCGTGCAAAGTTGGTAGAGACCTATCCCAACAGACTCACAGCTGTAATTGCTGCCAAAGGTACTTCCACCAAGTATTAACTCAGGGGGGTGGAGACTTATCCAGTTATGATCTTTCAGTTTTGTATTTTTAATATATAATCTTTTTCTCAATAAAAACTTTTTTCCCCCTAACAGTGTGGAGTATGGTGTGCAGATAAGTGGAAAAAATCCTCATTTAAATGCATGAAACTCTGAGGCACTGACACAACAAAATGTGAAAAAAGTTCAAGGGGTGTAGACTTTCTATAGGCACTGTTATATATACACACACATTCTGAGATATACTGCAATGCCAAATGTATCGTTATACATGCAATGATTGACAGTATGTATTACAATTCTAACATGTTTTCCATGCTGGATGCTGGATATGAGGCTCAATGGCAGACATGCTGGAATACTGAAAATGCATCTAGACTTCACATTTCTGTTGCCACTGATGTAAACTATCCTATTTCATCCCTGTTTTATTTTAAAGGACGAATGTACCGCTGCCTCTTTGTCTATATAGCAATAACAAACAAATTCCTTCTTCAGTTTGGTGCATGCGAACACCCTCTACTATGAACAAAACCAACGCACACAAGTATGCGTGATTTTGATTCATCTGCCAGACTGGGAATAGCCCTTAACAGCGTAAAACAAAGGAATATGCAACGGGGTGAACAGTGCCTTCTTCACAGTATTAACATTTCGAAATGCGCTGCTATTACACTCATTACGGTACAGTTGAACGCACTCTACAGGCAGCTCATCTCTCTAAGGCATAAAGAAAGCAATCTAAATAACTCTTATTGCATTTAGTGTAAATGTATAATCGCGACAAATACAGTTAAACCATTATTCTCTGATACTGACAAGCTTTTTTTTTTAAATCCATGATCCCCGCTTCTAAATTCTATCTTCCATGCGGTCTCCTAATTCTACACTGCAAACCTATCCTAGTTAGTAATAGTGCTGTTCTGTGGATATTAGTCTAATTAAATATAAAACGTATTTGTGTTGTTCGGTTTTCAGCTTCTGTTTTGAAATGGATATGTACAACTGTACTGTAAAATCAAAGTGAATTCAGTTTTATTTACCTCTCTCTCTCTCTCTCTCTCTCTCTCTCTCTCTCTCTCTCTCTCTCTCTCTCTCTCTCTCTCTCTGTGTGCAGCCCTGGTGAGTTGATGTTTCTTTCTCTTAAGCATCACACATGTTGTATAATGTATTTCAACGCTTGTGTTTCATATACAAAACCGCTTCTTTAACTAAAACAGTAAAGTGAAAACACAGAAATAGCCCTGCTCTTTAAGTACGCATCCAATTATACAGTCTCACAATGACGCGGACCAGCAGCCTGTGAAAAAACAAAACCAAGAGAGAGAGCGCGCATTACCGAGCAAGGGCGAAACTGGCGCCATTTCGGATCCATCAGTTAAGCTTGCGTAGTAAACATAAGGCAGTTGGTGCCAACATGACGAACTCCGGTATCCAGTTTCATAACCTTCCTCAGTGTTTCTGCAGCCAATACGCGACAGTTTCAACCAGGAAATGTTGTTTGCTTATGCTGCTGATTTTACAGTATTGTATCAGCTGTTGTCTAAACTATTTCATTTGGGTTAAGCAGTGTTCTAGTAATTTTATGTTCTTGTTGTTTTCGTTTATTACCTGTATGGAGTTCTGAGACAAAGTCGCTTTTTCTGTTTCATTTAAAACCTCAAACAGAGTGGAGCTTGTCAGATGTAGCTACAGAATAGCTGAACTTCTCAACGTGAGAAAACAAACGCGCGATAAATGATGCAGAATACTGAAAGAGGAAAGTTACTCCTTGCAAAATAACATTGTTTGTGTTCTTTCTTTGTCACAGCAGGAGTGCTGATAATATATGAATGGAAATTTTACAGTAAAAGTGAAAACAAAGCAGGTGTTTGTAACTCGAAAGAGGATTCCGCTACTCGAGTCTCAAGCTAACAGTCAGTGAAGATGGACGTCAGTGTCTCCGTGTCGCTCTTTCAAGACGAGCTCGCCTCTACCATCGAGCACGCAGTGAAAGCGGCTGTAGACACCGTCTTGTGCGAAATTACAAAAGTTGTCGGCGGCAAATTCACTGAATTCCGAATGGAAATGGCTGGAAAGGAGAAAGAGAATGAAAGCCTGAAGCTGAGATTGGAAATATCAGAGAGCGAGTTGAAAGCAGTGCGGGAATGCATGAACGCTGCAGATGCAGACATTAAACAACCTCTCAGAAACATGAACCCCGACTGCAATGAACAAGACTTTCAGAGGAATGACAACCAGGGATTATTCATCAGAGTTCAAGGTGAGGTTTAATTATTGGATTTAAAAAACAATCTGCAGACCTTAATTAAAATATTTGCTTTCTATACTTTGCAGATACCTTTATCACAATGTATCAAATATAGACCCTGAACACAGACCTGTAAATGAACCTTGGCACGCCTGCATAATTGTAATTGAAGTTCAATTACAGATCAATTACACTTGTATTTGTCATACCATCATTATTCTTGTATTTTCACCACTTTTTAGTGGTGCAATTTGTTTGGAAAACAAAATAAGATAATATAGTGTTTCAGATTGCTGTGTTTTATCCTGATTTTTATACTCTCTGTAACAGGTTTGTTTACATAAAAATAAGAAGTCAGTCTTCAGGTAATCGAAATGGTTTTATTCAGGAACAAAGCAAATCCAAAGACGGCACAGGATGCAATCACAGCAATACTGTAAGCGTAGTTACAGCTCTCAGCAGATGAAATCTTGAACAAAGATGCAGGTCAAACCTACAGGTCTCAATTGAGCAACGAAAATACCTTTTTCAAATATTAATATACTCAGCAAATTACTGCCTACTGGGAGAGGGACAACACCTAGAGGGAGTGGAACTCTCCTTTCACCAATGAACAGAGTTGGCCCCACTTCACTGGAGGCCCGCCAGCAGGCTCTCTGAGACACAGTGCCAAAAGCACAGTGCGTCACTCCTAGCAGAGGTTTGTGGGTTAGATCCAGCTTTAGCTGGCTTGAATGTGGACTGCACCTTATAAAACAATTCATACATAAACAAGGATCATCAGCCCTAGGCCACAACTGCTCTTTGAGTCATGAAAAACTGTTTCTTATCCTGATTTTCAGACACAGAGACACTTCAAGCTGGGTGCAAATTTACATAGCTAAGCATAGGGCAGCCTAAGCAGTAGATTTAAAAAAAACCTTACTGGAAAACGACACAATGTTCAGATCCGGAGTTTCAATGATTTAAGAGGCACATAAAACTATTATAATTTATATAAAACCTTAAATCTCCTTTAAGAATGCAATTGATACCTGTTAAACCATTCATGGATCTCAATCACAACTGAGAAACATGTTAATAGTATAACTGATTAAAAATTGAGGAGGCTTGGGGTCCAGTGGTTCAAGAAAGGGGTTTGATACCAGGAGGTTCCCAGTTCAAATCCCGGCTCAGCCACTGACTCACTGTGTGTGACCCTGAGCAAGTCACTTAACCTCCTTGTGCTCTGTCCTTCGGATGAGACGTACAGCCAAGGTCCGATCATAAGTGACTGCAGCAACAGTTGATGATGCATAGTTCACCCCTTAGCTTTGAATAAGAGCATCTGCTAAATAACTAATTTATTATTATTATTATTATTATTATTATTATTATTATTATTATTATTATTATTATTAATAAATTGGCCAATCCTTCATTCTTCATTTACAAGCAGAGTGTACAAACGAGACCACAACATGTTTGTTACATTTCAGTGTGAAGATAATTGTCATGGAACAAAATATCATTGTCACTGTAATTACAGTTTCAGCAAACAATTCTGCTGGGATTATACTTGACTCCCAGTCTGCCAGGTATCCCCACCAACACTTCAGGAATTACCAATGTTTGACCACAGCTCACAGGCCAAATTATTAATTTGCTGGTAATCATTAGGACAGACTTCTGTCTGTGTCTAAATCTGGATGTGTGTAAGCCTCTCTATAGGATCTGTATCTGATTTCTTATTTCATAAAACTGAGTGGGTGGAGCAACGACCTCTCCAGAATGAGGTCATCTTGGAGTCACCCTGTCTATTTATGAGTAGAATTCTTAAAAGCCTGTGTAGTAAGGGAAGAGTTAAAATGTGAAATGTGTTTCACGCAGCTATTGAAGAGAGACGCGCTTTCAATGAAGCAGAGGAGGGGCCAGTGATAGAAGCTGGACAAGAGGACATCTTTGATCAGGAGTGGTGTGGAAGTATAATGGAGATTACAGGGTTAACAATTGTTGAAGGAATAGAGGACCCTGAACTTGAACCTGTCCACATTAAAGAGGAGGCCCTGGAACTGAAGTCTGTTCACATCACAGAGGAAGTTTCTAAAGAAAATAAAGTCAATACGCTGGAGGAGAATATAGTTAAGATGGAATCTAGCCATTGTGGTGATTGTTCTCCTGAATTGGTCTGCATGGAACCCAATCAGCCTGTCTCTGAAGACATTGGTTCTAGTGTTGGAGAAGAGGACACACTGCTGGGGTCCATTTGGAGGAAACATCACCCCCCTCAGGAAAGAGCTGCAGATGGAAAGGAGGAAGGAGCGATGCCGTCCACAAGCAGCACGGCATGTGAGTAAAGCTGAGCACAGCAATGCAGTCACATGGGGGTTGCAGTGGTTTTCTTTAGTGTTTGTACCAGCAATGTCTGTCTTTTACAATGTATTAACCCTATAAGGACCAAGCTTTTTTCAGTGGAATGTTCCCCCAGTTGTTTTGGCTGTAGTTGACTCTCTTCTTATACAAATTCACTATATATACAGTACTGTGCAAAAGATTTAGGCAGGTGTGAAAAAATGCTGTAAAGTAAGAATGCTTTCAAAAATAGACATGTTAATAGATTATATTTATCAATTAACTAAATGCAAAGTGAGTGAACAGAAGAAAAATCTACATCAAATCAATATTTGGTGTGACCACCCTTTGCCTTCAAAACAGCATCAAGCATCAATTCTTCTAGGTACACTTGCACACAGTTTTTGAAGGAACTCGGCAGGTAGGTTGGCCCAAACATCTTGGAGAACTAACCACAGTTCTTCTGTGGATTTAGGCAGCCTCAGTTGCTTCTCTCTCTTCATGTAATCCCAGACAGACTCGATGATGTTGAGATCAGGGCTCTGTGGGGTCATACCATCACTTCCAGGACTCCTTGTTCTTCTTTACGCTGAAGATAGTTCTTAATGACTTTCGCTGTATGTTTGGGGTCGTTGTCATGATGCAGAATAAATTTGGGGCCAATCAGATGCCTCCCTGATGGTATTGCATGATGGATAAGTATCTGCCTGTACTTCTCAGCATTGAGGAGACCATTAATTCTGACCAAATCCCCAACTCCATTTGCAGAAATGCAGCCCCAAACTTGCAAGGAACCTCCACCATGCTTCGCTGTTGCCTGCAGACACTTATTCGTGTACGCTCTCCAGCCCTTCGGCGAACAAAGTGCTTTCTGCTACAGCCAAATATTTCAAATTTTCACTCATCAGTCCAGAGCACCTGCTGCCATTTTTCTGCACCCCAGTTCCTGTGTTTTCGTGCATAGTTGAGTCGCTTGGCCTTGTTTCCACGTTGGAGGTATGGCTTTTTGGCCGCAAGTCTTCCATGAAGGCCACTTCTGACCAGACTTCTCCGGACAGTAGATGGGTGTACCAGGGTCCCACTGTTTTCTGCCAGCTCTGAGCTGATGGCACTGCTGGACATCTTCCAATTGCGAAGGGAAGTAAGCATGATGTATCTTTCATCTGTTGCAGTAAGTTTCCTTGGCTGACCACTGCGTCTACGGTCCTCAACGTTGCCCATTTCTTTGTGCTTCTTCAAAAGAGCTTGGACAGCACATCTGGAAACCCCTGTCTGCCTTGAAATTTCTGCCTGGGAGAGACCTTGCTGATGCAGTATAACTACCTTGTGTCTTGTTGCTGTGCTCAGTCTTGCCATGGTGTATGACTTTTGACAGTAAACTGTCTTCAGCAACCTCACCTTGTTAGCTGAGTTTGGCTGTTCCTCACCCAGTTTTATTCCTCCTACACAGCTGTTTCTGTTTCAGTTAATGATTGTGTTTCAACCTACATATTGAATTGATGATCATTAGCACCTGTTTGGTATAATTGTTTAATCATACACCTGACTATATGCCTACAAAATCCCTGACTTTGTGCAAGTGTACCTAGAAGAATTGATGCTGTTTTGAAGGCAAAGGGTTGTCACACCAAATATGGATTTGATTTAGATTTCTCTTCTGTTCACTCACTTTGCATTTAGTTAATTGATAAATATAATGTATTAACATGTCTATTTTTGAAAGCATTCTTACTTTACAGCATTTTTTCACACCTGCCTAAAACTTTTGCACAGTACTGTATATATATATATATATATATATATATATATATATATATATATATATATATATATATATATATATATATATATATATATATATTACAGTG
>JAGXEW010000441.1:0-117096 GCA_030684275.1 Acipenser oxyrinchus oxyrinchus
TGGATTGTAAATGCATTTCAGGGATTGAAGACCATTGACAAAATACTTCAGTGTTACCACATATTCTACCATGGAGGTGTTTCATAGTTCTGGACAGACTGGAGGAAACACTTTGAAATGTGCCCCTTGGTGTCTTCATTAAGCCTGTAACAGCTATCAGAATCAACTGATATTCTCAGAGGAACAGAAAACATTCCAGGAAATGGAACACAAACATGAATATAAAGTGAACTATTAAATCCAATAACCACTGTTTCTGTTTCTCTTTTTCTTTGGAACAGCTTACTGTTGTAAGTATTTTATTTAATTATGGGACATTAATATGTAGAAATGAATTGTATATATTTTTAAATTGTATTTAATGGTGTATGTTTATTTCATTTCCAGATCATAGCACCTGTGCGCGTGGTAAGTGTGAATCTGATATTTTAATAAAGAGGATATGGGTTTAGAAGCCAAGTGGGTTTGAGCAGTTCAATGACTAGAGTGCAGAGCTGCAGTGTGGAAGGTAGTGGGTTTGAGCAGTTCAATGACTAGAGTGCAGAGCTGCAGTGTGGAAGGTAGTGGGTTTGAGCAGTTCAATGACTAGAGTGCAGAGCTGCAGTGTGGAAGGTAGTGGGTTTGAGCAGTTCAATGACTAGAGTGCAGAGCTGCAGTGTGGAAGGTAGTGGGTTTGAGCAGTTCAATGACTAGAGTGCAGAGCTGCACTGTGGAAGGTAGTGGGTTTGAGCAGTTCAATGACTAGAGTGCAGAGCTGCACTGTGGAAGGTAGTGGGTTTGAGCAGTTCAATGACTAGAGTGCAGAGCTGCAGTGTGGAAGGTAGTGGGTTTGAGCAGTTCAATGACTAGAGTGCAGAGCTGCAGTGTGGAAGGTAGTGGGTTTGAGCAGTTCAATGACTAGAGTGCAGAGCTGCACTGTGGAAGGTAGTGGGTTTGAGCAGTTCAATGACTAGAGTGCAGAGCTGCAGTGTGGAAGGTAGTGGGTTTGAGCAGTTCAATGACTAGAGTGCAGAGCTGCAGTGTGGAAGGTAGTGGGTTTGAGCAGTTCAATGACTAGAGTGCAGAGCTGCACTGTGGAAGGTAGTGGGTTTGAGCAGTTCAATGACTAGAGTGCAGAGCTGCAGTGTGGAAGGTAGTGGGTTTGAGCAGTTCAATGACTAGAGTGCAGAGCTGCAGTGTGGAAGGTAGTGGGTTTGAGCAGTTCAATGACTAGAGTGCAGAGCTGCAGTGTGGAAGGTAGTGGGTTTGAGCAGTTCAATGACTAGAGTGCAGAGCTGCAGTGTGGAAGGTAGTGGGTTTGAGCAGTTCAATGACTAGAGTGCAGAGCTGCAGTGTGGAAGGTAGTGGGTTTGAGCAGTTCAATGACTAGAGTGCAGAGCTGCAGTGTGGAAGGTAGTGGGTTTGAGCAGTTCAATGACTAGAGTGCAGAGCTGCAGTGTGGAAGGTAGTGGGTTTGAGCAGTTCAATGACTAGAGTGCAGAGCTGCAGTGTGGAAGGTAGTGGGTTTGAGCAGTTCAATGACTAGAGTGCAGAGCTGCAGTGTGGAAGGTAGTGGGTTTGAGCAGTTCAATGACTAGAGTGCAGAGCTGCAGTGTGGAAGGTAGTGGGTTTGAGCAGTTCAATGACTAGAGTGCAGAGCTGCAGTGTGGAAGGTAGTGGGTTTGAGCAGTTCAATGACTAGAGTGCAGAGCTGCAGTGTGGAAGGTAGTGGGTTTGAGCAGTTCAATGACTAGAGTGCAGAGCTGCAGTGTGGAAGGTAGTGGGTTTGAGCAGTTCAATGACTAGAGTGCAGAGCTGCACTGTGGAAGGTAGTGGGTTTGAGCAGTTCAATGACTAGAGTGCAGAGCTGCACTGTGGAAGGTAGTGGGTTTGAGCAGTTCAATGACTAGAGTGCAGAGCTGCACTGTGGAAGGTAGTGGGTTTGAGCAGTTCAATGACTAGAGTCCAGAGCTGCACTGTGGAAGGTAGTGGGTTTGAGCAGTTCAATGACTAGAGTGCAGAGCTGCACTGTGGAAGGTAGTGGGTTTGAGCAGTTCAATGACTAGAGTGCAGAGCTGCACTGTGGAAGGTAGTGGGTTTGAGCAGTTCAATGACTAGAGTGCAGAGCTGCACTGTGGAAGGTAGTGGGTTTGAGCAGTTCAATGACTAGAGTGCAGAGCTGCACTGTGGAAGGTAGTGGGTTTGAGCAGTTCAATGACTAGAGTGCAGAGCTGCACTGTGGAAGGTAGTGGGTTTGAGCAGTTCAATGACTAGAGTGCAGAGCTGCACTGTGGAAGGTAGTGGGTTTGAGCAGTTCAATGACTAGAGTGCAGAGCTGCACTGTGGAAGGTAGTGGGTTTGAGCAGCTCAATGACTAGAGTGCAGAGCTGCAGTGTGGAAGGTAGTGGGTTTGAGCAGTTCAATGACTAGAGTGCAGAGCTGCAGTGTGGAAGGTAGTGGGTTTGAGCAGTTCAATGACTAGAGTGCAGAGCTGCACTGTGGAAGGTAGTGGGTTTGAGCAGCTCAATGACTAGAGTGCAGAGCTGCAGTGTGGAAGGTAGTGGGTTTGAGCAGTTCAATGACTACAGTGCAGAGCTGCAGTGTGGAAGGTAGTGGGTTTGAGCAGTTCAATGACTAGAGTGCAGAGCTGCACTGTGGAAGGTAGTGGGTTTGAGCAGTTCAATGACTAGAGTGCAGAGCTGCAGTGTGGAAGGTAGTGGGTTTGAGCAGTTCAATGACTAGAGTGCAGAGCTGCAGTGTGGAAGGTAGTGGGTTTGAGCAGTTCAATGACTAGAGTGCTGCGCTGCAGTGTGGTGTAGTGGTTTTGACTAGCTCAGTGGTTAGAGAAAGTGGTGCCCTGCAGAGTGGAAGGCAATGTGCATGCTTGTGGATCTGAGTATTACTTTTTTATTCATTAGTCTTTTAGCAGTCGCTTTTATCCAAAGTGCCTTCGAGACTAGGGGGTGTGCTATGCATCAACAACTGCTGCTGCAGTCACTTACAATAGGACCCCAGTTTTACGTTTTGACTTGCTCAGGGTCACACACAGTGAGTGAGTGGCTGAGCCGGGATGTGAACCTCCTCGTATCAAGCCCTTTTCCTTAACCACTGGGCCACTGTCCCTGAGTAGCTCAAGGGGTTGAGTTCTGGGCTACAGTGTGGAAGGCAGTGGGTTTAAGAAGCTCTGTGTTAAAAATAGACTGTTCCTAATTTTTTTTTCTTTTTTTGTGTAGCTCATCACTATCACTACTATTTCTACTACCGTCATGGGTACCACTGCGCTCGCTGTGAGTATGCCTTATTATTTCTGTATACATTGGTTGTGGGATATATTAGAACAATTTGAAATAGAAAACCAAGTGTCATTCCATATCAGTTTAGAACATGTGGTCGACCGGGTCAAATATGGATGGAACTCCAAGAGAGACACAGAATTGTGGAATAAGTTTTATAACAGATGCCATCCATCATAATCTTTCAACTGGAAATATCAAGACAAGTTTATGATTCATCTTTCAACTGCATTGTCTCAAACTATTGATCGATTTGAGGTCATTCGTAACTTATTGGAAAGAGGAAAGTCTAACCTGTCTCCTGCAATCAAGAAATGTATACTTAAACTTATTACATGTGTATGATCTCATGCCGGAGTAACCAACTCCACAAATAATCCCAGGAGATCTGATGAATGGGATTGCTGCTGTTTTATGGTGTGCGTACAGTAGTGGGAGGTCATTATGTCAGGGTTGGCTTTGAGTTGAGAAGAAGAGTCCACTGACCTCAATCTCCTGTGGAACTTTTGTCATTTCAGTGAAACAAAATATAAAAGCAGTGGTCAAAACAGAGGAGCTTTGATCTAGGATTGCTCTGAATAAAACCTCAGAAACATGTTTGGCATTTGAACTAGTATAGAGGGTTTCCGTGTCTTTTATTGATAGGATTGTATTGCGAGGATGTGGTGGCTCCACAGTTTAGCAGTTGATTCCATACCCTTTGGGATTGTGAAATTGCATGCTGAATTACACAAAGCTTTTTTCAAATTTGTAATTCAAATGAGTGCAATACAAAGAGTGTGGAGGATGCTGTCTACACATGGGAGGGAGTTCAATTCTGCAGCTCAGTGTGAGACTGATTGTCTATATTATTAGACAATGCTGACCATTACCACCCCACAACCTCATTACCTAGCTGTGCAATGCTCTGTAGGGTATGGATCAGAACAATAGCTTTTCTGCCCAGGTTGCTGATAATGTCTTCAATTGGTTTCAGGCCGGCGTATCTACCGCTGCAAGGGATGCCAGCACAACTGAGAAGCAGCAACGCCAGGGATCACAATGCTGGAGTTTACCTGACAGCAGACCTGCAAGCAAAGCTTAAACACACCAGCAACCTTCTTTTATAGCATGGCTGTAACCTTTCTGTTGTGGTCCCTCTCCCCACACACAGCTACAGCACCCATACTTATTTCTATCAGGCAATTTCCCAGTTTGTTTAAACAGCTGCTCCCTGTTGTGCATTTGGTCAATCTCTTCAAGGACATATAATAGAGACAACATTATTTTTCTATTGGGTGATTCCCTGCCTCTCATGAAGCAGGTCTTTACATTGTATGGAAAGGTGTCCTTATTTAACATGTAGTCTCAGATTCTCAGTGAGATCACATGCTCACACATGTTTGAATAGAAACACAGCTGCACATGGGCACATATACAAAGTGTTACTTGGAGAGCGTGCTTGATTGATTTGCCCCAGCTCATAATCACTGCACCGAGTCAGGTTTGACCAGTAGACTCCTTTCTTCTCCCAGCTCCTCACAGCCACCCTGTGATGTCACAAGTGTCCCGTGACAGGCCTTGTTCACAGACTGACAAAAACATTGTGTTTATATAGAGATTTTCTTCATCTCTCAGTTATTTTAAAATCTCTTTATTTGCATTCATGACAACAAATGCTCAAACTGTTGACCAGTATAAATGCTGTCCTGCCAAAACAACACTCTCTGCTGTTACATGAAACTGGGTAAAAGCCTCTCTCTTTCTGTAAAGCTTTTTCAGCAATAAAACTATTAGCATCAATGTCTCGTTTTGGACTGGTTTATTTCACTTTAATATAGATTAGGAATAGCAGAGGACATAATACTGACCCCTGTGGTACACCACTGGTTACCTCACTCCATTTTGAGGTTTCTTCTGTAATCAGTACTTTCTGTTTTCTACATGTTAACCACCCCCTAATCCATGTGCATGCATTTCCTTGAATCCCTACTGCGTTCAGTTTGAGAATTAATCTGTTATGCGGGACTTTGTCAAAAGCTTTCTGCAAATCTAAATAAACCATGTCATATGCTTTGCAATTATCCATTGTCGATGTTGCATCCTCAAAAAAATCAAGCAGGTTAGTTAGACACGATCTCCCTTTCCTAAAACCATGCTGACTGTCTCCCAGGATATTGTTACCATATAGGTCATTTTCCATTTTAGATCTTATTATTGTTTCCATAAGTTTACATATAATAGAAGTCAGGCTTATTGGTCTGTAGTTACCTGGTTTGGTTTTGTCTCATTTTTTATGGATCGGTATTATGTTTGCAATTTTCCAGTCTGTAGGTACAACCCCTGTGTCACGAGACTGTTGCATGATCTTGGTTAGCGGTTTGTAAATAACTTCTTTCATTCTTTGAGTACTATTGGGAGGATCTCATCCGGCCCAAGGGATTTGTTTATTTTAAGAGCTCCTAGTCCCTTTAACACTTCTGCCTCTGTTATGCTAAAGTTATTTAAAATACAGGTCAACATGTGGGGCATGTTGTCCGTATCCTCCTTTGTAAAAACTTGTGAAAAGTAATCATTTAATATATTTGCTATTTTTTTTTTCTTCGTCTATGATTTTGCCATTTGTATCTCTTAGACATTTAACCTCCTCTTTGAATGTTCTCTTTGCTGTTATATTGGAAAAACATTTTGGAATTGGTTTTAGCCCCCTTAGCAATGTGCAGAGAAGGAGGGGGAGACGCTGCTAGGCAACCGGCTCGTGAACATTCCACTCAGCTGAGCAGAGACCGTTAGGATTTAAAAATGCGAACGTTCCGAGCGGCGTTAGGCGCTTCGTTTAATTAACACACCGTTGCTGGCATTTTAGTTTTGAAGATAACCATATTTTAAATACTCAAATATCACTGTATTTAAAAAATACTTTACTTCAGTTCCAGACAGTTTTCCAACAAATAAAAGGAGTTACATATTTATAATAAGTATATTTGTTATGATATTAAGACTTAACAAATGTGCTACAGTTTGGTGTATAATTTATTTATTTTTTAAATGTTGTAGTATTTCTTTTTTAATATTGTATTGTTTTCACAAAATAACATCCATACATTATCAGTTCATCTGCTAGAGCAATCAAATCACCCGAAAGACGGAGCACAAGGAGGTGAAGTGACTTGCTCAGGGTCACACAATGAATCAGTGACTGAGGTGGGATTTGAACCGGGGACCTCCTGGTTACAAGCCCTTTTCTTTAACCGCTGGACCACACAGCCTCCGAAATCGACCTGTTTTAGAAATTGATTTATATACTATCTGCCATTTAAATCTAAATTATATTTAAAACTGTTTGAGGGGCAGACTAGCATAGATGATTTCTAAAATCCATTAATATGTTAAACTATAACACCACATTAGCACTCCGAGAAATATAGAAATTGATCATTTGTAAAGAATTAGCTGTGAGATTATAATCAGAATAATGGATGCATGAATTTTTGATTAAAATATACCCACATGTATTTTTCTTTCATGTCGTAATTTATTTATTAATTTCATTGTAACCCCTTGCTGGTGCCACGGCTTGTCTCTGTATCTATTCAGTGATATTTGAGGTTTTGTTTAGTACACACTAGCAGGTGATCTGATAATCTTATTGATGTTATTTTGTGAAAACAATAACACGTTAATACTGAGCTGCAAAAAATGACTCGACGTGTTGTAGCTTGTGCGGGTGATGTCATGGGTTGTCATGGCAGCGCCGATCATCGCGGGAGTGGTTATCAGTGGTTGTCCTAGAAACGCTGGAGTTCCGCTGGCTTCCGAGGTATCCAACCCGAATATCTAAATCAATACAGTGACAACAAAGGAATGTGACATATAAACCTAATGACTACATTAATGAAGCAGTAATACACGACAGGGTGTGTGTGTTATCATGAGGTAATATCACCACGCCTTGGGTGCGTTGGGAGGCACTAGACGAAGTCGAGTTCTTCAACCGCACAGGAAGTGGGGATATATCTCATAACACACAGACCCTGGAGTGTATTATTGCTATTATTAAATGGGGCTATGAGTGTGTTGTTGTTGGTAAATAAATAAGACTTTATTTTAATAATTTTTATTTGTGTCACCTTCCACTGAAATAAGTTGTTCCACAGTAACTAAAAATGGTTAGATTAACAATTAAACATTTGATTTTAAACCGTTTTGTATTATATTTTCTTTTTCGGGGCTTCGCTAATAGTTTCTTGTTTAGGCTTTGTAGATATTGAACGGGATCATTGTTTCAACGTGCATTTCTGGGTTTTGTCCAGTAGATGGCGCTGCTGTTGTGATGTTTTGTTTAGCAGAATGCAGTTCACGTACCGTGTTACAAACGGGACGGCGCTGCACAGAGCGGCACAAACTGTCCAATTAAAATCTCCGGTAGTACTACAGACGGGTTGCCAGCGGGTGTAGTGAATTCAGTTCCAATAACTCAGCGCTCTCTTTCTCTCTATATAGATATATATCTAGTCCTCCTGTTTTACCAAACAGCTCAAAGAATGGAACTTCTGGTTCAGACTGGTGCGCAGATCTAAAGAGTCCCTGCATTGGGTGTACCGGTTTGTTATGGAACGTGTTTCATAAAATGAGTTTAACCAGTAACAGACTATATAAACCACAGTCAAAACAAACATGAAGAGAACATGTTGCCTAGTAATGGTTTGTTTAACCAATTCCTCATAAAATAAGACTCTGTTGTACACACAGTATTGAAAACTGAAAATCTAAACTAATACCTTACTTGGAGCTCTCACCAGCAACCACTTCCAGTAAGAGACATATAAACAGCAGTGAACAAAATAAAAACAAATCAGCCCATATAAATCTACACACTTTTTTTGATGCTAGAACATGATAAATATTATATATTGATAAATTTCACCATAAACTTTCCATACTGAAAGTAGCATGTCAAAGCAAGAAGGAATATAAAAATAGGGTTACAGCTCAATGGAGGAGGAAAGTCTTTACCCCTGGGTTCACAATGAATTAGTGAAGGGTCCTTGAGTAACACACCATATTGAGAATGGCCTGATCAGGAAACAAGCAAAGCATTCAATGCAGTAAGAGGAGAGAATCCCATTAACATGGCCATTCTGACACACACCAATATATAATCTATATAGAATTAGTCAAGCACCCACAAAAAAAAACAAACACACAATCCAAACAGCCTTTACAAGCAAGATTTTTATTTATCAATACACAGTTTTTGGCATTTTCCAAAAATATACAACTCCAGCTACAAAGACAACCACTGAACATGCACCCATTGCAGCTCCCAGAAGGGACCACACATTGAATTGGCCTGCAAGAGAAGAAAGAAATAGTTAGTGGAATATAAAGAGATAGTTATATATTTTACTTGAACTGCAATTGTGTTCACATCATGCATATTACCGCTTCTAGGCATAAAGTGAAGGGATCCATCTCTCTTCAGCTCAATTGGGCCAGAAGACACAAACGCCTTTACTGCACCACCATCCATCCCTTCAGCACTGCGACCTACAGGAGGAATTAGGAGGAGTCCATTAAGACAAACTGGACAAAGAAATGCATGCAAAATGCCCGCCTCCCCCCCACAGACAGAGCTCTTACCAAGCCTCTGTTTCCCTGGAATGCACCGTCTGCTACAGAGGCTGTCTGATGGCCGGTTTGAATCGCATATCACAACACTGCAGTGGAAGTAAATCTGAAAGACAGTACACCTTGTCAAGCAAAACTTGCATCAATAGATCCGGCAGTACCATCATCCAATTAGGATTATTGAATTGAAAAACCTCTTTACACAAATATATTGCATCATAGTAAGTGTTTCTTGCAGAAGTGCAGTTATGTTTTCATTCCAACTCACTAAAGATTTGAGCACAGTGACTATTTGCTGCTTGCAAAGCAATCCAAACCATGCATTGTGGTACAAGATCCCCATCCCAACACTCCACTTACCTGTCCTTTCAGTGCATCCCGGCCGCTTGTGAAAGAAAACATTTTCACTTCAAACCTCTTCAGATGGGAAGGGAACAGCACTCTTGCATTGCTGGAGACTGGGTGAAAGATGGTCAAGTACTCATCTGCAGAGTTCTCACAGCTACAAAGAGAAAGCAGGTCAGGAGCACATCAGCCACAACGCCAATGCCTAGCTTTTGTAGCAGCAATATCATATTCCAGCATCTTACCTGTCCACAACAACATCCCACTTTGGAGAGCTATTCCTGTCAGCAGAATAGGTTGCCCAGCAGTTCTCCAAAAACAATTCAGCCTGTGGATCCCTGCTGTACAGGAGCTCTACCTCAAAATACAAGGGTCTTCGCAAGTACTTCACAACAGGATAATCCCGAGCTCCATAGAAGTCACTGTAGGTTGAATCTGCAGAGATGCAAGGGAGAATTTATAGGCGGAAACACACTACTAGAGCATCTATATTATTTTTATTTCCAAGTCATACCCAATGCAAGCCGCATGATGACCGCAAGATCCCCCAAGCCAGGCTGGACTACAGGTGCAGGATTATTCTGGTACAAGAACTGTACTACCTTGGTGTCATTGACCAGATAGTGACAGGCAACTCTCAACCTGGAAGGAGGAGATGGGGTTAGTAGAGTTTCAGCCTCAACCACAAGGATACGAAATTTGTGATGCAATCCTTACCGGTAAGATGTGAACAGCACTTCATTCTCATAAGTCAGGAGGTTGTTGTCAAACTGGAAGAGAAATCACAAAGGCTCTGGTTGCAATGAACTTGTAGATTTAGTATGGAGCTGCATACCAAGTTGCAGACTAGCTAATATGGTACTCAGGATCATCCCCAGGTGTGTACGAACTTAGTACACAATTTAAAAATAAAAAGCGTTGGCTATGAATATTGCAATTTCATAATTGAACACTTTTGGGTACTTATGTTTGTTCCAGTTAGTATGTTACCACAAGTCTGTCTACAGAAACTGCTAGACTAATTTGGTATTGTTTTAGTAACCTCTAGGAGGGCAACAGCAGTTATTTTGGATTTGTTGCAAAGACACATTTGAATACACAGCTGGCGACTCTTGAGCTGCAACTGGTATTAACTCGTGTACTAGTTTAGTCCCATCCTACGTACTAACCACGGGATCATCCCCAGTTAGGACGCTCCTTCCAGTTCACTGCCATTGACCCAAAAGATCTATAGGCAGCACATGCAATGCCATAACCAGAGTCATGTGTCACAGCATCTTTTTCAACTGGACAAGCAGTTCAATACAAAGGTGGCATCCTTCAGATGTCCACAGTTCATGCAAGTAATTCAGCCGATAGAAACACCGGTCACCATGGCACCTCAGATTGATCCAGGGGTGTTGTGGCCAACTTGTCAATATGTTGAACCTCCTCAAAATATGGTTAAGATGTGTCAATACTAACCCTCCTAGTTGTTCCACAGGAGTTGACATTGAAGTAGAAAACCGCATTGATAGCATCAGACTGAAGAGGCCGGCAACTCTGATCCCTTAGAGTTAGTTGACTTGGAGACAAGCTGGGAACAGATTCCACTTTCACAGCGAGAGCTGCCATAGTTCCATTGGTGAAGCAATCTGAAAACACAGCATTTGGATCCAGGTTAAGGAAACCGATTATAGCTGCAATACCACTTCATGCAATCTTTGGCCAATCTCAAAAGAAGCTATTATAAAGAATGCTTGGTCTGCAGGAGAGTTACCAATCATCTTTGTAGGGAAACTGCAGGACAGAGAGAAGTCAGCCACCACAACCATGGTCTCAATATCCTTCAAGGTCAAGTCAAGCCTGCTTCTGATGCCTGAAGAACTGATCACCTACAGAGACAATACATCAGGTCAGCAATGTGTTGAACCCAAAACAGCTAAAAAACACATTTTAAAAGTTCCATCACTTACTTCATATGTGGCATCAACTGAATTGTATGGCACAGTCATCCAGAAATTGGTAGAGTTTGCATTATACTTGTACAGGGCAAGCAGACTTCCACCAAGTTCTCTTGAGCCCACAAAAGGAATCCAGTTGCGACCCATGTTGCCATATGTTACCATGGTATAGAATGCAGCACCATCACAGTAGCCAGTTACTGTAGGTGGAACTGCAAGAGGAAGAGCAGTTGTCAGGGCAATGGACTGGATTGGTTAGAAAAGGGTAGTTGTAGACCACAAATAGTCAGTCAATCACTTACTGATGTCTTTGAGAATGGCTTCAACTACAGCAGGATGAGTAAAGGGTGTATTCTCTGGCACTATATTCAGCAAGTAGGTCAGGGGCAGAATGTAGGTTCTGGTGTCTGGAGGAGTTACCTGAAAGAAAAGCAAGGGTTTGTAGGATTAAACCCAAAGTCAGACAGCAAGCAACACGTCCCCAGGAAGCAAGTGGTTTTCAAAAGGGCAATTGGATGGTTGAACAGCTAGGATGTTACCTTTTGCTTCACATTGGGGTCCTCAAATGGCACCTGGAGAGTGTAGGTCTTGGATCCATTGGGAAAGACATGCTCCTGGACATTATAACCTTTTAGGTTGGCTTCTGGCACAGTTAACGTCTCTGGTCCAACTATAAATTTTGACCAGCTCCACATCAGGCAGGAATGTCCCCAGGGTCACATTGAACACTCTGGCTTTAGGAACAGTGTCTGAAATTAAAGCATGCAGTTAATGAAGGATATGAAGTGGAGCACTGGAACAAATCCCTTTGATTTACTGCATGTGGACAAGTTCTACATACTGTTTGTGACAACTGGTGGCCGAGGCATGAAAGGAGTGGTTATTGGATGAAGTACTGTGTACTTGGTCTTCTCAGGCCCATCTTGCCAGGTATGCTCCAGCATTGGTTCAATAGAGTAAGAGATCACATAGGTGTTGTCCAATACATGGCTCTGAAAGCACAGAAGCATCTTAGGAGGAAAGCTTTAAAATGAGAAGGATTTAGAAGATGTTGAACTCCTACGTACCTTGTAATATCCACCGTCAGCTCCCACAGGAATTTTTACAGTGATTAGCTGGGGACCAACTTCCAGTTTCTAATCTCTATTATGAATCGTTGCAGGGCCAAGCTTGCGGCCATCAACTCCCATTTGAACATCAAGGGTAGTAATTTGTGGTGTAGGAACAAGAGGAGGTAGAACACGGGGAACATTCCATGTAATCATCTGTTCTGTGAAGGCTGTTCCATCTGACAAAGGAACACCATAGACTTGGTATAGAAAATTCACACTTCATCCTAGAACAGTTCTTGAGCACCGTTGCCCTCCATAAGCTTACTCACCAGTAGGACATGTAACTGCAGTGTCCACCATCATGACCATCCATCTTTGCTTATAAAAGGTGGTTGATCTTAGCACAGCCATTGGTACAGTTTGGATCTGTTGGAGAGGAGGGGGAACTTTTACTAAAACAAAAGCAAGACTTGTCTACCTTCATAGTCTGGATATACTGTACTAGAGAACAATGAAGCCTAGACTACTTACCCCCTGAGGCTGGCTTTCTGTGGAGTTGTATGCAGCTCTAACCAGAATTCGAGTTGGTGTTGTGTTTATGCCATAGCCATTTGTCATGGCCTGAGCTACAGTCATAGTTGTCTTTCTATTTGCTGGGAGATGGAACACAATTTTCCAGATGCTATTGTCAGCAGCAATTGCCTAGCAGGAGAAAAATCTCATTAGAATAGGGAGTTTGAACACAAAGCATCCCCAGTCTAAAGGATTTGTCATAGCAGATGACATGTTTAATAAGACATGAACTAAAACTGAAAGTTACAATGAAATCACTGAAACCGTTCTATGTTCACCTGGCATCTAATGGAACAGAGTAAATCCTCAAATACAACTGCGTACGAAAGAGCCTACGTGAAAGCATGTGGTCTGGATCTGATACAGGCAGAGATTGTAGCCATTCATTTGTACTGGACCTTAATACATCAGTGTACCAAACTTTAGGACAATACCTGAAATTGCACCTATGCAGCAGTCTTCAAAAAGATAAATCAGGACATATTTAGCATGAAGGGTTTATAAACCATGTATATATGAAGCCACTACCTCGGTGGTTGAAATACAAGGCTTACATACCGGCGAGAAAGGGTTAACTTCTCCACAATCATTTTACCAAAACAATAACAGAATACATGTATACAAAGCCAATGCCTTAAAATGTCACACAATTCCAATATGGCCACCCTCTTGGGAGACAGGTTAAAGTGAAGGGGGTCGTTAGATTTTGCTTCCTCTAGATGAGACAGTAGAGTAGACCTCAATAGGCAAGACCAAGGGGACATGAATGAAGCAAATGCAAAGTCACATGATTCTACCTCAGGGTATGCAAGGGACCAATCAGGATCATCTTGAACAAAGTTTGGCTCAATAAGTGGCACACCTCTTCTCACAGAAACCTAAAAGAGAATTCACATTAGTCATGAGTGAAGCACTTCTGTAGTGACAATTAAATACCCACACAACCCAACAAGTTATACTGAACAGCATTATCACATCCTGACAGCCCTTACCTCCATGTAGTTTCTTTCACACAGAATCTCCCTCTCTGCCCATGGAGAATAGCGGCATGTCATGCTCTGAACATAGGAGGAAGCTGAAGTCATAGCACTGTTTGAGAAGACACTGATTTGTACTGTCAGCTTGTAGGTCTCATCATTCTGGAAACAAAGGCTAAAGTTAATCCCAGCATGTCACCATTAGAAACAAGTTTACAAGAAATAAAATGATGACTCACTGTGTTCTGAGCAAAGCAGCTCAGCACAGAAGCAAGGAACTTGGCATTTCCCAAGAAGTCAACGGTTAAGCTATATCCACACTGTGCAGCCAGTCTTGGAGAGAGGGACACAAGCACCCCCTTATTGTCTATGGAAAGAAATTCAGTTGGCCTTTTAAGAAACTGTACACGTGATCAAGTAATTGAGATAAAGTGAACACCCCCACCACCCCGATCC
Source organism: Acipenser oxyrinchus oxyrinchus (assembly GCA_030684275.1). Classification (NCBI taxonomy): domain Eukaryota; kingdom Metazoa; phylum Chordata; class Actinopteri; order Acipenseriformes; family Acipenseridae; genus Acipenser; species Acipenser oxyrinchus. The sequence continues at coordinate 14,229 of JAGXEW010000441.1, forward strand.
ATCTACTTACTGAAATTTTGTAAGAACAATTTATATTCGTAGAATTAGACGCCCATTCAGAACAGTAAATTGAGTAAATGATTTCTATTTCTGTGCACTTGCAGACAACAAACCTGTCAAAAGTTGTAGCAGCACATGTCTACTATTTACTGTGATCAGCAACATACTTTTAAAAAGGTAACGCAATAGCCTTTCATACCCTGCATTTTACAAAGACTAAGCCTGGTTGCTGCCATACAGCGCAGGAGTGCTCTGTACTTAATTCAGGTTATTACATTACGAGTCAACAGGCTTTGTACATCAAAAGCTTTCCATTCAAGAAAAATGATCACTCACCAATCACATTGATGCGAAAATACTTTCCAACAAAAGACTTATCCAACATCATCATCATAACACTCCCTTGACATTCTGTCCTCACCGAGCCTGCAGAAGACAACGATACTTGAAAACACACAACCGGCAAATAAACAGGAAGCTGAAAGGACAGCTCTGCTGAAGCGACCGTTATCGTACCTAGAGGCGGGTTCTGCGTCCAAACTTCAGTGACTAACACTGCAAACAGCAATGTTATTCTGCATTGGAAAAAGAAGACGCAAGTAAGAAACACACAATAAAATGAACGTTTCTAAAGTAGAGAAAAGTAATCAACAATTACCCAAATTTAAGACAACACGGCATCATTAAATCCAAGACAGCCCCAACCGTGAACTTCTTTTTCCGTTATAAAGAAATAATAATAATAAAAACAAACCCGCCAGTAGCTGAGTTTGGTGTTCCTTAGAGCGCAATGGGTTTATAAAGAGGTTCAGGTGCTAATGGGAGCTAATTAGCTGCCATTGATGCACGCACCTCTTTCATATTAGTCCTCTAATTTTCAATCAGTACGTTAATTAAAAATAAATAAATAAATAATTAATAATAATAATAATAATAATAATAATAATAATAATAATAATAATAATAATAATAATCCATTTAGAAGATTGTACATTTTTACAATTTCCCCAGACTGATAGGTAGGCTAAGCAGACATTAAAGTAGACAATTTATTTGAGGCCACTTGATTTAAGAAACAGTGCAAAGCATCTCTTTAGCATGTCAGATTTGCCATGACAGGGGCAGTCCCGGGGAATAGAATGACCACGTGGCAAATGGAAAGCACAGCGCTTAACCTGAAATACAACGCGCAGTATTGATTTAGAGCAGACTAAACACAAATCGGATGGCGTGCTGGAAATTTGAATTGTAATCAATTTATTTAAGATTTGAAGTCCCCATTTCAATTATTGAGCTTAATTACATTCATTATTTTATGTATAATTCATTCAATTAGTGTGTTGAGCATTTCCAATTTGGCATATTATCTTCGAGTGTTGAGCTTTGTCTATTTGACAGCTGTTATTTCAATTCAAATGTTGAACTTTGTCGTTGATGTTTGACGCTCTGGCTTTTGCAGTTAACATTTTTGTTACATTCCACCTCTCATAGGTTTGAACACAAACGGGTTTATTTGTGAAATTGTCAAATTGTTTATTGTGTATCCTGCGATCATCTGAACTAACTGGTTCAGTAGTCTGTTGTCGTGAATAGACAGCACATGCCTGAGGGGGGTGTTCTGTACAGCTGTGCATTTGAGTAAAGTTTGTCTCTTAGCTTTAAAGGTTCTCATGGAAACTGAGTCAACAACACAAATGTCACCAGGCATTGTGACGCAAGCTATGGGCGAGAAGTAAATGGTAAAAAGTGAAAGCAGTGTGAGTCAGTGGAATTTTTTGATTTTTGATTTTGTCAAATGTTCACGATAATCATGTAGTTTTCTGTAAATGCGGAATGCAATTAGCTGATCTGTAAAAAGCATGAACAAATGAATGGTGTCTATTCCTAAGGCATCGGTAAAGTTTAGTATAGTGCCGCTTTTGTAGCAGCAAGCAGGCTTGTTCCGTCGCCTTGATAGTGTAGCGATCCGTGTATTGTGTCTGCGTACTGTATTCCCTCTTGTTTCTACTGTCTGTTAATGCCGCTGTATTGTGTTCCTCTCCCCCCCGTCTGTATTACCTGTAGCTGCGGGGTCGCTCTGTCTCTGGCTGTGCGAGCTGTCCCTGTCATTGGCTGTTTGTTGTATGTGCCCATTGGTCCTGGTGTGCGGCTGGGGACCAATGGGATAGCTGTTCGCTCTGGCACCCGATTAGAATAAAGGGGCGGGGCTAAGGCATACAAGGGGGCGGGGCTAAGGCATAAAAGGGGGCGGGGCACGCTCATTGGGTGGGTGCAGAGCAAGTGGCTAGAGCAGTGGGCTTTGAAAGAGATTGATGAATAAAGCGGTGAACTTGGAAACGGCGTGTTTGTCTCCTTCTATCCTGCACACTGCGTGAAACGCTACAATATTCTTTCTTGTGCTGAACAGCCTCAATTCTACTGCGAGTTCCCTTTAGGCAGAGCTGTTGACTCGAGTCGGGGACTTTTTTGGGGACTTGAGACTTGACTTGGGATTTGATGAAAATGACAACAATAACAATTCAAACGCTACACTGGCATTACGGCTCGTGTTGCACCCTCGCTCTGCTCGTCCTCTCGCTCTCTCCCTTCCCTCTCGTGCTGCCAGCGTGTGTGTGTGTGTGTGTGTCAAGTAAGAGCAAAATAAAGCACACAGTAAATTATAAGAGCAAATTCAACTAAGAGCAGCTAAACCTGATAGTAACTATTGCTGGTGCCCTCTACTGTTTACAATGGGTAGTACAGGAAGAATTTCAGCAGTGATATTATTACTGTTATTATTATTATTTATTTCTTAGCAGACATCCAGGGCTGCTTACAATTGTTACAAGTTATCACAGTACAAAGTATCACATTATAAAACATCACATTACTGAATATCATAATACAGATAAGAGCAGATATGAAAGTACCATAAAATCAATTCAAGTAAGAGCAAAATAATAAAACACACAGTAAATTATAAGAGCGAATTCGACTAAGAGCAGCTAAACCTCATAGTAACTATTTGCTTATATGAGTCCAGTAAGAACACATAGTAAGCATGATAAATGCATGAGCATGATTTAAAATAAAATTACCACAAACACTTCTACAAAATGGCCACACGATGGCAGCATTGGATAAGGAATAGCGAGAGCTGCGTTCCGCCCGTCTCCATGAAGTCCAGGTTTACAGCACAGGAAGCCCCACAACAGTGACTGATAAAACAGCCTTTGTACAACAATTGTCCTGCGGTCTCCAGGTAAGGGAGCTGTGTGGGTGATGGAGTGCACTGCAGAGAGGATTTCCACTCGATCACACAAGGGAATATAAAGAATGCGTGTTCAGAGCTAACTCTGTGATTTAGTGTGGGGATAGACTGAAACCACTGAAGCTGTTTAAAAAAACAAACAAACACAAGTAACCCTTGACCCTTATTTCCCTACAAGCCCTTGTCTTTAACCACTGGAGCACACAGACTCTTACAGGGGTTTGAAACCGCACATCACTTTGCGTGGATCCTTACTCATGACTGTCCAACAGGAGTTCCCTGACTGTAGTTTATGTGGCTGTTCTTTGATCTCATGCAGTGTTACAGGAGTGTGCAGAGCTGACTGTTAGTCTTTGATGGTTGATTCTAGTGTGTGCAGAGCTGCTAGTCTGTGATGGTTGATTCTAGTGTGTGCAGAGCTGCTAGTCTGTGATGGTTGATTCTAGTGTGTGCAGAGCTGCTAGTCTGTGATGGTTGATTCTAGTGTGTGCAGAGCTGCTAGTCTGTGATGGTTGATTCTAGTGTGTGCAGAGCTGCTAGTCTGTGATGGTTGATTCTAGTGTGTGCAGAGCTGCTAGTCTGTGATGGTTGATTCTAGTGTATGCAGACAGGACACTGACTGGTGTCTGGTTTATGTTCTCCACTAGATGTCACTGTTTACTCAGCTTTCTGTATATCAACATTCAGGATTCTTTTGAAATGAATATAGATTAATGGATGACCACAGGCATGGAATAGGGGAGGGGAGGGGTGGGAAGTAAAGCTGATCCTCTGTTATATCATTAAAAATAATAACTCTGTGTTACATGATTCAACTACAGCAGTGCAAGCTGTGATTCTTCAGCTCTGGTTTAGTTATGTTTCGTTTGATGAGATAAAAAAAAAAAAAAAATGAAACACTAAACACAGTCAGGTGTGTTTTGCACACTGTTTTTGGTGCTGGGACTGTTTCAGCCTATAGGGTTAATAACTAATACTACACTGAACTTTCTCTATTAGCTTGCTTTTCTCTTCATGTCTCGGATGAAATCTGGATTCCAAGTGTGTGTGTGTGTGTGTGTGTGTGTGTATGTGTGTGTGTATGTATGTATGTGTGCATGGATATGTGTGTGTGTGTGTGTGTGTGTGTGTGTCTGACACATGATTAAGAACATCAGTATTACATTGGGTGTTGAGGTCCAAGCTAAAACTTGTAAAGGACCTCGTCACATATGGTTAGATTCCAAATGGTCAGATTGCCTGGAAGCAACATCTGAAAACCTTTTGAATTCCTTTTTAAATTCACATCACACTTCAGTGAAAACCAGCTCTGTTATTCTGTGCAAAAGTGTCATTAAAAGCAAAAGAGAAACACACTTTGAAGAGCTTGTTTGATTTTGCTTTGGAAGGTCTGTAGAATTTAAAAATGATATTTATTTAATAGGGTTACAGTTCATTTACAGAGTGACATTAACAGACTAACACTGCTCCTGTCACATGGGGGGGATTTGAGTTCATAACGTTTCTAAACCTGAGTGCTGCTGGTCTGGAGAGCGCTACAATTTGAAAAGACTTTCATACAAAACGTTTCAGATTAATATCAGTATCACTAATTAAATAGGCAGCTCCATTTAAACTGGTGTATTTGAAACAATCATTATCCCACTTTGAGAGTAAAACTGATGAGAGGGTCTGGCTTGAGAACGTTCACAACACTTAATGAAGGAAGCTCTAATAAAAATCACACTTACAACACGTCTTTATTGTTACACAAACTATTTTACTGCTGTTGGGAAACTGATGCAGACCTAACCTGAGACCCTGTTTGCATTATGAAATACCCGGTCACTTATCAAACGGACTTTGCAGTTTACGGCTGGACAGCTACAGGGCCTGTGTTAAGAAACCATTTAATACAATACAGGGCACAGAAGAGGAGCTGATACCATCATACCGGGACAAGTTTATGTGCAGAGAAAGGTACGGCAGGAATTGTCTAGATGCATTTATAAATACTGCATCAGATCACACAGCTGCGCAGGGGGTGCGACCCACATCTTAAAAGATTAAAGTAAATAAAAGCTGAAAGTTGAAGATGAATGATACCTGATGTTCCAGGGACAGCCTCTTGTGTCTCCACTCCAACACTATCACTATCAATAGCATCTTCCAGTGCTGTTAGCAGATTTGGTATCCTTGACTTTATTAGGCTGTAAATCTGGTGCAGAGGTTGTGCAGGCTCTCCAGATGAATGCTGCTGGCATTGCTTTGTAACAGCATTGCGTGACTCTGCTTTCAGCCTCTTCCACAGATAGTGGTGTAGTGCACAGCACTTATAAAATCTGTTAAAGAGAATGTAGTTCTGGGATTTTAAAATGGCATCAGAACTACATTTCCCAGTGCCTAGTGCTCCTAATGAAGCCAGCAATGACAACCATCTGGGTCAATTGCAATGAACTTGTGGATTCAGTACAGAGCTGCATACTAAGCTGCGGAGCAGCTAATCATAATCGACTTCAAACAAAAGATGGAGGCATTGTTGCTAAAAGTCCCATTTCCAAGTATTGAAAATGCCTGTTCTGTCTTCCATTCCCGATTCTGCAGTTTATAAATCCTCCATCCCGATTCTAACTTCCATGCAGGCGTGTGAGATTGCTGTTTAAAATCTCACAACCTTGCAATCTAAAACACTACAAATAATAACGACTTGAAACTACAGATCGATTAAATATCTAACGAGAGTGCATTTCCCAAAATCATAAATAACAAAAAGTTATAACAAACTTGTAACAGCGGGGAACATTTTACAGGAAGGCGTAGAACTGAAATGGGCTTCAAAGCAACATCAAGTTAAACATGTAAAATCTGTATGAACCTGTGGCAGGGTGACTGAGCGGTGACGTCACGGCAGAAGCAGGGACGGACAAACACTGACACCAGGGCAAGTACTGCAGTTCAAGTGGCGTTTGCCGTTTTATTTGAGAACAAAACAAAAATAAATCAAAAGTTTAAACAAAAAGACTTTGCTCAACGAGCGAAACAAAAGGTTAAACAAAAACAAATCTCGAACACAAAAGTAAATAATAATATAGGTCAGGCTGGGCAGATTGCCTTCACTGTTCCTATGTTTAATTTTAAATAAATTTCTCTCTCGTCTCAGTTCTCTCCACTCTTAAAACATCCACCCCGAGCTAGAGAGCTGCAGCCTTTTTATATCGTGGCCGAGGGGTTTAACTAGCTTGCAATTAATTATTCTATTACCCCTCGCCACAATCTGCACGAAGTTTATTAATTACTATGTGGATGGGGCTTCCCATCCACGTTACTAAACAATAACAAAATAAACAAAACGGCTACACCGTCAAAATACAAAACAATAAAACATACGGCGCCGTCATGTAAATAATAAATCATAATACAAATACAAAATAACACAGGGCGGAGGGGAACCCCGCTCTAAACTAAAATAAACAAAACCATGTACAGGGCTGCTCGCCCTGTTACATATCCCCCTTGTGCAACGCACACATGGCCTCAACGGCCACCTCCCCCTCAGTCCCAAAGTCCCGAAGAGGGGAAGCAAGTTGTTTCTGGGGTGGCCATGGTGGAATGTCTGGCACCCCCAACACTTCGTGGCTGGCAGCTCCCTCTTCCGGGGCTCCGGCCACCCAATCTCCGACAGCGAAACTGCTGCGGGGGGAGCTGGTCTCCTGACCTCCCCCCCCTTCTTCATGGCCGGCAGTTCCCCTCCGTGGGGCTCCGACCACACGATTTCCATCAGCAAATCTGCTGCGAGGGGAGCTGGTTTCCTGACCTCCCCCTCCTTCTTTGTGGCTGGCAGCTCCCCTCCGTGGGGCTCCGGCCACCGTGTTTCCTGCCACGGAAATGCGGCTGGGGGAGCTGGTCTCCTGACCTCCCCCCCTTTCTTCATGGCCGGCAGCTCCCCTTCATGGAACTCCGGCCACAGTGTAGCGACCCGAGGCAAAGCAGAGGCCCCGGCGACCCCAGGCGAAGCAGGACCCTCGACGACCCCAGGCGAAGCAGGATCCCTGGCGACCCCAGGTGACGGCAGCAGCAGCGGACCCTCGGGAGGTGACGGCAGCAGCAGCGGACCCTCGGGAGGCGACGGCAGCAGCAGCGGACCCTCGGGAGGCGAACTCGGGAGCCATAGAGGCGGCAGCGGGAGCTCCACTTCTCCCTCGTACCCTGTACCCTGTGTGGAGCAAAAGGCAGCCCCAGGCGATGCGGAGTGACAGGCAGCCCCAGGCGATGCGGAGCGGCTGGCAACCCCAGGCGATGCGGAGCGGCTGGCAACCCCAGGCGAGCGCGGAGTGGCTGGCAACCCCAGGCGATGCGGAGCGGCTGGCAACCCCAGGCGATGCAAGGCAAGCATCCTTGGGCTAAGCGAGGCAGGCATCCTTGGGCGGCGAGGCAGGGATCCTTGGGCGGCGAGGCAGGCATCCTTGGGCGGCGAGGCAGGCATCCTTGGGCTGCGAGGCAGGCATCCTTGGGCGAAGCGAGGCAGGAGTCAGGACAAGCTGGGGTGCGGGTTTTGGCCCTCTTCTCGGCCACTGCGGCCGGGCGGTTCTCCCCATGCTTTCCTCAACAGCCTATGCAAGGGCTGCTGAGGACCGCCAGCATCTAGTCCTGGTTTTTCTGGTGAAGGGAGAGGCAGCTCCTGCTCCTCTCCCTCGTGACGGTGGGGAAGTGATACCAGCAGGCATTCATCCTCTGCTGGTTGGGGAAGTGTTACCAGCAGGCATTCCTCCTCTGCTGGTGGGGAAAGTGATACCAGCAGGCATTCCTCCTCTGCTGGTGGGGAAGTGATACCAGCAGGCATTCATCCTCTGCTGGTGGGGAAGTGATACCAGCAGGCATTCATCCTCTGCTGGTGGGGTTGGCGGAGGCAGAGGCAGCTCCTGCTGCTCTGCTCCTGCCAGTGGAGGTGGCGGAGGCAGAGGCAGCTCCTGCTGCTCTGCTCCTGCCAGTGAAGGTGGCGGAGGCAGAGGCAGCTCCTGCTGCTCTGCTCCTGCCGGTGGAGGTGGCGGAGGCAGAGGCAGCTCCTGCTGCTCTGCTCCTGCCGGTGGAGGTGGCGGAGGCAGAGGCAGCTCCTGCTGCTCTGCTCCTGCTGGTGGAGGTGGCGGAGGCAGAGGCAGCTCCTGCTGCTCTGCTCCTGCCGGTGGAGGTGGGAGCGGCGTGTAGTCTCCTGGCGGCGGAGGTGGGAGCAGCGTGTAGTCTACCCTTGTTTCAGGGGACTGGTGCGGCCCTTCCTCTCTTGCAGGGGACTGGTGCGGCTCTGCCTCGGAAGGGGAGACCAGCAGGCATTCACCCTCTGCTGGTGGACAGGGACCCAGCAGGCATTCACCCTCTGCTGGTGGACAGGGACCCAGCAGGCATTCACCCTCTGCTGGTGGACAGGGACCCAGCAGGCATGCACCCTCTGCTGGTGGACAGGGACCCAGCAGGCATTCACCCTCTGCTGGTGGACAGGGACCCAGCAGGCATGCACCCTCTGCTGGTGGAGGAGGCAGAGACAGCTCCTGCTGCTCTGCTCCTGCCGGTGGAGGTGGCGGAGGCAGAGGCAGCTCCTGCTGCTCTGCTCCTGCCAATGGAGGTGGCGGAGGCGGGACCAGCAGGAATTCACCCTCTGCTGGTGGAGGTGGGAGCTGCAAGCAGTCCTCCCATGGCAATGGAGGTGGACCCAGCAGGAATTCACCCTTGCTGGTGGAGACTGGGGCTGTGGACGCTCTACCTTCCCCTTCTTGGGCCGTGGACGCACCGACTCCTCCCTCTTGGGCTGTGGACGCACCGACTCCTCCCTCTTGGGCTGTGGACGCACCGACTCCTCCCTCTTGGGCTGTGGACGCACCGACTCCTCCCTCTTGGGCTGTGGACGCACCGACTCCTCCCATTCAGGCGTAGGACGTTCGGGCTCCTCCCACTCAGGCGTAGGACGTTCGGGCTCCTCCCACTCAGGTGTAGGACGTTCGGGCTCCTCCCACTCAGGCGTAGGACGTTCGGGCTCCTCCCACTCAGGCATAGGACGTTCGGGCTCCTCCCACTCAGGCATAGGACGTTCGGGCTCCTCCCGCTTGGGCTGTGGACACTCAGGCTCCTCCCACTTGGGCTGTGGACACTCAGCCTTCCTCTTCCCCTTTCCCCTTCTCTGCCTCCTCCTCACCTTCCTCTCCTGGGCCAGTTCCTCCTCTCCCTCTTGGTAGGGGCAGCGCACCACCGGGTGCCCGAACTCCCCACAGGCAAGGCACCAGCCTTGGTCCTCTAGACCACCGAGGAGGACCTCCAGATCCTGGCAGCCATCTCTCCAGTTCCAGCCTTCCATTTCCTTATTATTATTTTTTTTGTTCCTAAACCAGAAACTGCAGTAGGAAGAGGCAGAGGCAGCTCCTGGCGGTGGACTAGTCTCGTGGCCTTTAAGCAAAGCCACTCCTCCGCATCCTCCACCTTTCCCTGATCGAGGGCCTTCAAAAAGAGAGGGTCTTCATAGGGGCAACCTTCCCAGAGGTGCCCATACTCCATGCAGGAGGCACACCATGGAGCCCCTCCTTCCTTCAACTCCTCCTGGCGATTACGCCATGGCTGCATTTCTTCATCCCATCCCATTTTTTTTTTTTTTAACCAACAAATTGCGGTTCCTGATTTTTAAATCACACGTGAAACACAGACCCGTTTATATCCCGTGTACCGATGACTATACACCAACATTTACACACAACACGTAACACAAAATACACACAGGGGGGGCACTTTGCCACAAGCATATATTACATTTTAAATTTGACATGTCTCCACTTTTGTACCTTTTGGGTATAGGGCCAAATTTAGTACTAGACCCTAATCGTGAAAAACTTTTTGACATGCTGGCATTTTTAGCAAAAAAGTCCATCCTTTTACTGTGGAACTCAGATACAGCTCCCTTTCTTAAACTATGGACTTCTCAGGCGGCAAATATTTTACCTTTAGAAAAATTATCATATGATCTGCGCAACAGATTTGATACATTCTGCAATATATGGTCTCCTTTGTGGGATTATATTGAGAGTGGGAGGTGGGGGTCATACTTCAGCCCCTGATAGTTAGACATGACCTTGACTTCTGTGTATTGTGCTTCTCTTTTATTTATATTTTCCTTCTTGCAGTATAGGCTATCACATGGAAAATGTTTATGCTCCTTTGGTCTGTTAGTGAACTGCAGTGGCTTATGTTTTTCTTTCCTTTTTTCTTCATTGCTATTATAATTATTATTATGTATCTATTATCCTATTGTGTGTGTATTTTTCTTTTTATTATTATTATTATTATTATTATTATTATTATTATTATTATTATTATTAAAAAAAATCTGTTTGTCTTGTGCGTGCCCCTACACTGATTACAGTGTAGGTGGTTGTTTGTTTGTCTTTTTATGTATCCCTGCACTGGTAACTGTTTGCAGTGCAGAGGTGTGTCTGTCTTGTGTGTGTGTGTTTTGTTTTTCTATTAAACAAAAAGAAATAAAATAGATAAAACAAAAGACCAATAAATAAATAAAATTAGATCAATAAAATGAGCGGGCAAGCATCACAGCCCCCAAAGCAATGGGCAAAGGCGGCTGCGAGCAATGCAGCCCCCCCCTCCATTTAAAAATATCACCAGGAGGCACCACGGGGTCAGGTGCCTCCAGAAGGACTCCCTTTCAATTGAGGGCTTTGTCAAGGCCATGGCCAAGGTGGTGGCGCCATCGGCCTCAAAGATGTACGGCAAGGCCGTCTTCTTAAAATCAGAGGCCGCCGCGAACATGGCAATGGAGTGGGGTCTCGCGGTGGAAGGGATTTTTATCCCCGTTGAACCGCCATCGCGGGCCTGGGCACAAGGGTCGTCCTGTCAAACGTCTCACCTTTTTTGAAGGACGACCTGCTCAGGCCCCACTTGCAAGCCCTGGGGGAGATTAAAACATCTATCCACCCCCTCCACCTGGGCTGCAAGGATCAGCACCTCTGCCACGTTCTATCTTTCCGCTGCCAGGTGACCATCCACCTGGTGGGTCGGGAAGTGGCGGAGGGCAGTTTTGTGGTCCCTTTCGAGGGGACCAACTACGAGCCCATGGAAGAGGCTCCCTGCGAGAGGCCGGAGGGAGGGGTGGAGCCCGGAGGGTCAGACGGCACCCTCGGGGCGGAAACACTCCCGAACGCACAGGAGGCCCTCGCGGCCGGCCCCGAGCCTACCACCAGGGAGCCGGCCGCGGAGGGGCCCCCGTCAGACGAACAGCCACCTCGGGCTCCGTTCCCTTCCGACCACGACAACACGGGTCTTGAACCTGGCGTCGGCACCAAGGAGTGGGCGGAAGAATACACCTCCCGAGGCAGGAGCGGGCTCCGCCAACGACCCGGAACCCACGCAACCCGCCCCCGCCGAGGGGCCGGAGGGAGGGGAAGAACCCAAGAGTGCACAAAGTAGTGCTCTCGGGAGAGATCCCCTCCCACATGAACATATGGACCAGGAACCCGGTCCCCAGCCCACCACAGAAGGGCCGGAGGGAGGGGAGGAACCAGCGAGCGCACAAAACGGCTGTGCTCTCGGAAGAGATCCCCTCCCCCATGAACAAATGGACCAGGAACCCGGTCCCCAGCCCACCACAGAGGGGCCGGTTCCTGTCATGGTCACTGAGGGGACCAGGAGGGACCCCCGGAAGACCGACTGCCTCGCGCTTTCCCTTATGGCGGTGACGAGGGCTCCAACCCTGGTACAGTCGCCGAGGGGGAAACAGAACCATCGCCTGAGGCGGTCCCGGGCTCAGCGGCGACGATGGAGCCCGGTCCGGTGACTGCCGCAGAGGGAGGGGAAGGACCCGAGAGGGTAGATCCCCTTCCTCCGAGGGCCAAGGGTGGGGACGAGACCATCTGGCTCAGCGGTGTACGCCAAGCGCCCGTCAGCGGCACCTAAATCCAGGATGCAGACGGTCCCCGCGACGGTCCCTCCACCGGTATCTCCCACCTCGTCCCCTGGGAGTGGGAACCCTACCCTACCCGCTCTCGTCAGCCTCTTTGAGAGGGCTGATCGCTCGGCTCTCTCTGGTCAACATCTGGCGGTGGCAACACCCAGACGCCTCGGCCTTCACCTACACCCTGGTGAGGAAGGGGCGGGTGTCTCAGTCCTGGATCAACAGGTTCTATGTGTCACGGAACCACACTCACTGCGTTCGCTCCTCCGACATCAGGCCGGCGCCGTTCACGGACCACAACCTGGTGGCCGTGACGGTGGCCCTGGTACCAGCTAGGCACGCCGCTGCCTACTGGCACTTTAACAACAGCCTGCTGGAGGACGAGTGCTTTGAGCGGTCTTTCTGGGTCTTTTGGACGGTCTGGCACGGCAGGCGATCTCGCTTCCCCACGTGGCGTCGGGACGTGGGGAAGGCGCAGATCAAGATCCTCTGTCAGGAGTACACGAGGGGCGCGAGCAGACGGAGGAATCACGGATCGGCGGCTGCTCGATCTGGAGAACCGTCTGGCTCGCGGAGACCAACTCTAGCAGAGCGCGTACGAGGAGAAGAAGAGCACCTTGCGGGACCTGCAGCTCCAGCGGTCCCGGGGGGCGTTTGTGCACTTGCGGGTCCAGTTCCTCTGGGAGATGGACCGTGGCACACACTTCTTCTACGCGTTGGAGAAAAAGAAGGGGGACTGAAAGAACATCAACTGCTTCCTGGCGGACAATGGCTCCCTTCTGATGGATCTGGAGCGCGTGAACGAGAGGGCCAAGGCCTTCTACTCTGCCCTCTTCTCTCCGGATCCCGTCGACTCCGACGCATGCAGGGTTCTGTGGGACGGGCTTCCCACGGTTGGCGACGGCGTCCACGACGAGTTTGAGGGCCAACTGACCCTGGCCGAGCTCTCTGACGCCCTCATTCAGATGCCCTACAACAAATCGCCGGGCATCGACGGGCTGACCGTGGAGTTCTTCAAAAAGTTTTGGGACTTATTGGGTCCCGCCTTTGCACGGGTCCTGGCGGAAGCCTACGAGACCGGGGAGATGCCCCTTTTGATGAGGCGGGCGGTGATCACGCTGCTGCCCAAGAAAGGGGATCTCCGCTGCCTTAAGAACTGGCGCCCGGTCTCGCTGCTGTGCACTGACTATAAAATCATGGCCAAGGCTGCCTCCCTGAGGCTCAAGTCCGTGCTGGCAGACATGATCTACCCCGACCAGTCCTACACGGTCCCGAACCGGACGATCTTCGATAACATCTTCCTGGTTCGGGACCTCCTGCACTACTGCAGGAGGACCGGTCAGTCGGTCGCTGGATCAGGAGAAGGCGTTTGACCGGGTGGATCACAAGTATCTCTTCGGAACCCTGCGAACATTCGGATTTGGGCTGCACTTCGTCGGCCTGTTCCGGATGCTGTATGCCTCTGCAGAGTTCCTGTTGATGGTGAACTGGTCCCTGACCGCGCCCCTCGCGTTCAGGAGAGGAGTGCGTCAGGGCTGCCTTCTGTCAGGACAACTGTACGCAGTGTGCATCGAGCCTTTCCTCTGCCTCCTTCGCAGGAGGCTCACGGGGTTGGCAGGAGGCTCACGGGGTTGGCACTCGACGCGTCGGACACGAGGGTGGTCCTGTCGGCCTATGCCGACGACGTGCTCCTGGTGGCCTCCGATCCGGTTGACCTGGAGAGCATGCGGAGCTGCTAGAGCGTATACTCTGCCGCTTCCTCTGACAGGATCAACTGGAACAAGTGCTCCGGGCTGTTGGTAGGTCCCTGGCGGGTGGACTCCCTCCCTGTCGCGCTCCAGCAGTTCCAGTGGAGCGCGGACAGTTTCAAATACCTGGGAGTCCACCTGAGCCCTGCGGAGAACTCGGTCGCAGCCAACTGGGTGGAGTTTGAGGAAAAAGTTGCTGCTAGACTGAGGTCGTGGTCATGTCTGCTGAAACTGCTTTCCTTCAGGGGCAGGGCTCTGGTGATCAACCAGCTGGTGGCGTCGATGCTCTGGCATCGGCTCACCGTCCTGAGCGGGCCCCCTGAGTTTGTGGCCAGGGTCCAGAGGAAGCTGACTGACTTCTTCTGGGCTGGAAAGCACTGGGTCTCTGCGGGGATTCTGTGCCTTCCTCTGGCCGAGGGAGAGCAAGGGTTGGTGTGCATCAGGAGCCAGGTTCACATCTTCCGCCTCTAGACCCTGCAGAGATACCTGTATGCAGACCCGCCCCGGCAGTGGTGCACGCTGGCGTCCCTCCTCCTGCGCCGGCTGCACGACCTGGGCTATGACCGGCAGCTCTTCTGGATCGACCTCCGGGGAATCCATCTCCCCGAGCTGCCAGTCTTTTACCAGGACCTGCTCAGGCCCCGGAGCATGTTTTCTGTCAGCCAAGACGCCGTTCCGACCGAGGGCGAAGGACTCCTTCTGGAGCCCCTTGCTGCACAACCCCCACCTAGGTGCACAGGCGCTGGGGTCCCCCTCAGTGCGGCGCGCACTGATCTCGGCCAAGGTGACCACAGTCTGGGATCTCCTGGATCGCGAACGCTCGGAGTGGCTGACTCCCGAGTCGCTGGTCGCCAGGGCGGCTCGGGGGACCATAGAACGGCAAGCCGTGCGATCCGGGAGTGCAAAGCAGCGTTGCACCCAGACTCTGTCAGGTATCTCGAGGGGGTCCTTAGGACCAGGGAGCCACCTTTTATTATTATTATTATTATTATTATTATTATTATTATTATTATTTGTTTATTTAGCAGATGCTTTTATCCAAGGCGACTTACAGAGACTAGGGTGTGTGAGCTATGCATCAGCTGCAGAGTCACTTACAACTACGTCTCACCCGAAAGACGAAGCACAAGGAGGTTAAGTGTCTTGCTCAGGGTCACACAATGAGTCAGTGGCTGAGGTGGGATTTGAACCGGGTACCTCTTGGTTACAAGCCCTTTTCTTTAACCATAAGCCCTTTTCTTTAACCTCCTTCCCTCCTTCCCTCCCTACCCCCGGCTCTCTGGTCCTGCTGATCGAACCCAAGGCGCGGGCCCCCCCTCGGCCTCCCCTCGAGAGCAACCTGAGCAGGATCTTGCTTTTCTCCTCGACCCCCCCTCCGATCTAAGTGCCGAGGAGGACCCTGTACGATGACGCTCCACACCCTCCACTTCCTCGCCCTCGTCTCCTGCCGAGACACCGCTTGGCGGGAGCCCCTCTGACCCCCGGAGGGCGAGAGTCCCCAGTGGGAGGCCCTGTATTCCCCGCTGGTCCCCAGAAGACTTGGGACGGAGCTCTCGCGTCAGGAGAGATCCTGCGTCACTTTACCGACTCGGACGCCGCATGCCCTTTCTGCGGTCAGTCCAAGTCGGTAGGTCATATTTATTTTTATTGCGCCAGGCTGCAGCCATTCTTGCTGTTACTAAAGAACATCCTGCAGCAGTTCTGGTTGCATTTTTCTCCAACCCTCCTCATTTCGGGAAGAGGGACCTCCTCGTAAATCTGCTCTTGGTAAACTAACCATTTACAAGACCAGGAAGCGTAAGATGATCGGGGAGGGTCTCTTTGACTGTGGGGCCATGTTCAGGGCCCTCGTCCGATCCAGGGTTAAGTTAGAGCACGCCCACGCGGAGTGCACTGGCGACATGGCATCTTTTGTCGACCAGTGCGCTCTAGGGGGCGTGCTCTGTACCACCTCCCCTTTCGTTTTGAACATTTAATTTACAGCCCTTTTTGACCAGTTTTCTTTTCATTAGTTAAGGCCCAGTCCTTGTTAGCACCCCTATTTGTTTAAGGGTGCTAAACTGAATTTTTTCTCCGGCCGCCTTTGGGTGGCCAGTGCACCGGCTGCCACACCTTCCAGATAAAACATGCAAAATGCAAATAAACTCTTTTTATGAAAGTTTGTTCTTCACAGAGTCCACACACCTTCCAGATAAAACATGCAAAATGCAAATTAAAATGTTACAGCCTCAGTGAGCTCAGTCTTTTACATGTTGTCTGATCATAGTCCCTAAAGGTCTCTGTGTGAGCTCAGTCTTTTTACATGTTGTCTGATCGTAGTCCCTAAAGGTCTCTGTGTGAGCTCAGTCTTTTACATGTTGTCTGATCGTAGTCCCTAAAGGTCTCTGTGTGAGCTCAGTCTTTTTACATGTTGTCTGATCATAGTCCCTAAAGGTCTCTGTGTGAGCGCAGTCTTTTTACATGTTGTCTGATCGTAGTCCCTAAAGGTCTTTGCGTGCAGGGAGTCAGGTGTGCGTTTTTGACACAAACCTCTTCCCTTCTTCACTGTGCTACCCTGACTGTTTAACATGGTGAAATGTTAAGCCTGGATGAAAAGGCCTCTGTCTAGCTTGGTCTTCTTGGTTTCTGATCAGTCCAGATCACATCTATTTACTTTTGTTCTTGTTTTACTTTTTTAACTTCTTCATTGTGCTATCCTGACTTTAAACCGTTTCAGTTACAGTAGGCGTACAGTGTGTCTGTGAGAGTGTGTGTGTCTGTGTGTGTGAGGTGTGTGTCCTGTACTGTGTGTCTGTCTGTGTGTGTGAGTCTGTGAGTCTGTGTGAGTGTGAGTCTGTGTGTATGAGTGTGTGTGTCTGTCTGAGTCATAAGAACATAAGGAAGTTTCCAAACGAGAGGAGGCCATTCAGCCCATCTTGCTTGTTTGGTTGTTAGTAGCTTATTGAGCCCAGAATCTCATCAAGCAGCTTTTTGAAGGATCCCAGGGTGTCAGCTTCAACAACATTACTGGGGAGTTGGTTCCAGACCCTCACAATTCTCTGTGTAAAAAAGTGCCTCCTATTTTCTGTTCTGAATGCCCCTTTGTTTAACCTCCATTTGTGACCCCTGGTCCTTGTTTCTTTTTTCAGGTTGAAAAAGTCCCCTTGGTTAACATTGTCAATGCCTTTTAGAATTATGAAAGCTTGAATCAGATTGCCGTGTAGTCTTTGTTCAAGACTGAATAGATTCAATTATTTTAGCCTGTCTGCATTTGACATGCCTTTTAAACCCAGGATAATTCTGGTCACTCTTCTTTGCACTCTTTCTAGAGCTGCAATATCCTTTTTGTAGTGAGGTGACCAGAACTGAACACAATATTCTAGATGAAGTCTTAATAATGCATTGTAAAGTTTGAACATTACTTCCCTTGATTTAAATTCAACACTGTGTCTGTGTCTGAGTCTGTGTGTGTCTGTTTTTGTGAGTGTTTGTGTGAGTCTGTGTGTCTGTTTTACAAAATAGAAGTGTCCAGAATTTCCTGGGACCCCTTAGCAATCTTTGCGGACCCCCAAAGGTCCCCAGACCTCAGGTTGAGAACCTCTGGTCTAGAATGTAATGAGCGTACGTTCAAAACACACTACGGTCTTCGAATTGAAGGTTCTTACCCTCTGAGAACTAAAGGTTCCTACCCTCTTAGAACTAAAGGTTCCTACCCTCTTAGAACAAAAGGTTCCTACCCTCTTAGAACTAAAGGTTCCTACCCTCTTAGAACTAAAGGTTCCTACCCTCTTAGAACTAAAGGTTCCTACCCTCTTAGAACTAAAGGTTCCTACCGTTGATACTTGATACTGTGGAGGATCCTATTTAGCCTAAACAAGGCTAAATACGAATGTCATTCTGTAGCTATACTAAAGTGTTAGAGCAAATATAATATTTACTGAACTATACATAAAAGAATAGAATTCTGTCTCAGGTTTATTTTTGATAAGACATCAGTTGATAGACTATTCTTATGACGACGATGATGATGACGACGACGACGACGACGACGACGACGACGACGACGACGACGACGACAATTAGTGGGGGTGGTTGTGTTTCTTTGTAAGCATCAGGAGATCTCCTAACGGAGGGTGGAGGGGTGCTGAAGGAGACAGAGATCAGGACATTTGGCAGGATAGTAGTGTTTGTATATTTACATGAGGGAACCTAATTAACCGTGACTGAATGTTAGGTGATACAAAATATTGTGCAGGACCACAATTTAAAAGCATGTGGCAAGAATTTCAACACGATGGGTAGACCTGTTGAAAAAAGAGAGCCCAACTTTAATGAAATATTCAGTTATTTATCAAACAGAAAATACCAGAAAAAAATAAAAGGAAACAGTGGAGGAAAGGCTATTTTTAAAATGATTCTTCAAATGTAATACCGTTACTGTGAACAGCAACACAGATGCGTAAGAGTGTTTTGAAAGTACAAGTAGAGTGTTATGCTGAAAACACTCCCCAGAGGGTAGTTTTGTGGAAGTGCTTTGAGCGTACCACACCCAGTCAAACTCCACTTTCTGATTGAATTTACTGTAAGTACACCCTCTATCAGAAATCACGTGGGATAAACCGGCCAATCACAGCTGTCAGGAGTCAGGTACTTTTTAAACCACGCCCCGTGCTAGAACTCGGAGCTGCTGTAAAACTGAACAAAACAACTCAATAAAATAATAAAGTGGTTTTAAGAGTAAATCAGCTAAATTCTTGTTAATTTATAACCCGCAGTCAACAAACTTCAGATTACAAAGTTCTGTTTAATCATTACTTATAACAGCTGGAAAGAGCTGAAAAGGAAATTCATGGAATTTTGTCTGTACAGAAGTATTTCATAAAAATAGAAATTTAATTGTCCTTGTCAATTCTGTTGTTTTTGTAAAACTTTTTTTAATACCTCGGCTGTTATCACAGAAAGAAGAGGTGGAACTTTTAGTGAGATTGTCGCTGTGTGACTTCACTGTAACAAAATTACAAAATGGTGAAAACTTCAATGTGAGTTAATAAACGTGAGATTTGCTATTTTATTGTGTGTGAAAAACACAAGCCAAGTTAGTAGAAACAATTGGGGCAACTTTGACCCACATGGCTTTTAGAGTTGTGCCTGTTTTATTTGTGCCCCAATGGTTTCTTGAAACTTGGCTTGTGTTTTTGATATCTCCACTTTAAATGGCTGGGCACTTTTGAAAACTTGCCGTTTTTTCACATTTCCAGTGTGTTTTTGTTACAGATACAGTCAACTCTCGATTATCCGGGGGCGGATTAACCGGTTTTTGGATTAACTGCGGTAAAAAAAAAAAAATAGATTATGTATTTGTGAAAAAATGTAAATCATGTACTATAAATCAGCAAAAACATCTATCAGAAGGTGTCTATTGTTTGTAACAATACAATACAAGAGACTGAGCAATGATGACATTGTGAGGTCGCTTGGCGGAGAGAAGGAGAATGACAGCGATAGTGAGGGGGAGGGGCTAGCTAGCCAAAAACAAGATCACGCATGGTGCTGCGCTTAGTCACCTAGACTGTCTGCTGGACTATTTAGAAAGTGAAGAGGACAGTTTGCTCAGTGACAAACTGATGTTGCGTAGGCTTCGTTCTAATATTCGACAAAAAGGAGAGCTCAGCTAAGAAACAGACAACATTAGCAGACTATTTTAAAATAGTGTAACCTTTTGGCTGTTTTTCATCAAGCAATTTATGTGATGTTTTGTGTTCCTAAACTATTGTACTTGTATAATTTTACACTTTTGGATGACGTCTGTAGAATGGTAAATGTGTTCCTAAATATTGGATGTAATTTTGACTAAATAAGTTTGCATTAAATCAATTTTGTACCGCGTTTTGACTAGTTTTGTTTTAACCGTGATTTTGGGTTATCCGTGACCTCCTTCCCCCCCATTACCCTGCTTAATCGAGAGTTGACTGTATCACTTATTTTTTCACTTAATGGATACACGTGTATGTGTGTGTGTGTCTATCTGTGTCTGTGTGTGAGTATGTGTATGAGTGTGTGAGTCTGAGTGTATGTCTGTCTCTGTGTGTGTCTGTGAGTGTTTGAGGGTGTGTGCATCTGTTTTTGAACACTGTGTGTGTGTTTCTGAACCCTGTGTGTCTGTGTCTGTCTGTGTGTGTGTCTGTGTGTATGTGTGCCTGTGTGTGTGTGTCTATGTGTGTGTGAGTGAGTGTCTGTGAGTCTGTGTCTGATTCAGTGTGCGAGTGTGTGTGTGCGTGTGAGTCTGTGTGTGCGAGTCTGTCTGAGTGTGTGTGAATCTGTGAGTCTGTGTCTGATTCTGTGTGTGAGTCTGTATGTGTGTGAGTGTATGTGTTTCTGAACCCTGTGGGTCAATTGCAACGAACTGAAAGCAGCGTACTAACTGGGGATGATCCCGTGGTTAGTACGCAGCTCCGTATTAAAATAGTACGCAAGTTAAAAATTGCAACGAACTTGGCGGCTGAAGTTAGTCCCCAAATGCGTACTAAAATAAGGTCTCAATTGCAACAAACCCAAAAATAACTGCTGCTGCCCTCTAGAGGACACTAAGTACGGGACTAACTTAGTCTAACTCTTGCTATGGATTAAGAATTTTAGTATCGTACTAAGTGGAATAGTGGAAGACATGTGAAAGTCCCAGAATGTACTGGCAGTTTATTTTTGCTGAAATAATGTGTGCATATAATATACACACACACACACACACACACATATATATATATATACAGTACGAGTTAATGGGATCTGCCAAGATCCCTTCATCAGATCCAGAGTGGAAATAAACCTTGCCGTCCCCAGTCTATCTAGAAGCTCGTCGACCCGAGGCATGGGATACGCATCAAACTTAGCAATAGCGTTTACCTTGCGGAAATCAACGCAGAAGCGGTTGGTGCCGTCCTTTTTGGCCACTATCACAATTGGACTGCACCACTCGCTGCTGGAAGGCTCAAGCATATCCCATAGCTCTTTGCGAACGCCACCTCGTCAACTTTCTGGAATCCGATAAGGTCTCTCTCGCACTGTGACACCTGGGGGAGAGACAATGGCATATTCAACAAGGTTAGTTCTACCGGGCACATCAGAAAAAACATTGTTGAATTTCTCAATTAACATACGCAGCTCATGTTGCTGATCAGGAAGTAACTGTTCCCCCATTGAAATGTCCTTTGTGTAGAGGTCTCTAGCTCGGGCCCAAATCATCCTCTACATTGCCTGGGGCTATAAATAAGGCCTCCCTTGCCTGCCAGGGCTTTAATAAATTTATATGATAAATGTATTTTTCATTACGGTGATCAGGCTGTCTAATTTCATAATTCACCTTTCCTATAGCCCGAATCACTTCATATGGCCCCTGCATTTAGCACATAAATTGGATTCTGAAGAGGGAAGCAGCAGCATTACCTTGTCTCCAGGTTGAAAGGTTTGAATTAATGCATTTTGATTGTAATGCTGCTGTTGTCGGTGCTGAGCCGATTTGAGATTGTCCTGTGCCAAACGACGACCAAATCTAGGCGATCTCTAAGTAGGAGCACATGCTGCACTACATTTTTGGACGAGCCTTTGTGCTCTTCCCACCCCTCTCTCAACAGATCAAGAATGCCGCGAGGCTGTCGGCCATACAAGAGCTCGAAGCGGGAGAACCCTGTCGAACTCTGCGGCACCTCTCTCACTGCAAAAAGGAGGTAGGGAAGGAATGATGCCCAATGTTTTTGCTCCTGATTCACAAATCATCTCAGCATCGCCTTCAAGGTCTGATTAAAACGTTCCACCAAACCGTCCCTCCGTGGATGATAAACAGACGTCCTGATGGGACGTATTTAATATTTTGTATATGTCATGAATGACCAAGTTGTTAGGATGGTGGGGGTAGAGCAAGTGTTATTATTATTGTGTGCACTAAATATTTTTTTTAATATATTCACGGTTATTATTAATGTGTTTAATTTTTATTATTATGATGTGTTTGATTTTTATTGTTATAATTTTTGTGTGTGAAGTTTCTTTTTTTTATCACTGCATGGTTTATTTTTGTTGTATTCACTAATTGTTAATTAGTATGTTTGAACACCACACCTTAGACCAGTTTGGGATCCCTGACTCCCGACTCCCACAGTAATCATCTCCGGTGTTTTCACCTGCCCTAATCTATCCCTCACAGACAATAAAAAGAGTGCTTCGACTCACAAAGAGAAAAAAAGAATAATGAATGCACCGTGACAAGGGAAGAGGAATAAAGGCCCGCAAGATCGACCCTAGATCAATGGATTAAGTAGAGGAGCAGGTGGACAAGAGTGTGGGAACAGAGACAACGTTTCGTGGATGAAAGAGTATGAAGATTGAGAGACACGCGACTCCGGCAGCACACAGGGAAGTACAATACTAAAACCAAAAAAAAGCCGTATTGGTGCTCATGTTTGGCTGCTTAAAGACACTGACGGATGTTATTTTTGAGATTTCAATCCTGTGACTGTTATACTCCCTCCCGTGATATACCGGGTGGAATTGCTTGGAATGAGCCGAGACTGTGTTTTCTTTCTTTCTTTTTTTGATAGATCAATTGAGTGAAGTTTGACTATGCAGTAAATCTGTGTAGGGACTAAAATCTGTGTTTATACGCGTTGTGCTGAAGACTGATTTTTCTGGGGCTAGAGTGTATGCCGGGATCCGCGTTGTTGCCAGCTGGAGCTGTTATTGTTGCACGGGAGAATCTGCGCGTGTTCCTGGAGGCTAGAGGGAGCTGTGCTGGACACGGGCTAGTCTTTCTAGAGCCCTCTGCAGGCACGGGTGTAACGAGTTGGATCTTTTCTCAGCTATCAACGGAACCGGGACAGAAATTCGTGAGATTGAGATTGATTTTTTTTTTTTTGTTTTGTTTTGTTTTCTCTTGCATACCCAGATTTCTAGCTGGTCGCGTTGGACAAGTAGTTACACTACGATTTAGTGGATTTTATTCAATTGTTCTGCCAAATATTGATCTTATCTTTTTAGTTGCTATACCCTCGTTATTGAATGTTGTGTTTTAAAATGTGTACTAAGTATGCTATCCCGTGTTAACCAGATGAGCAAGAATAAGGAATAATACTGTATTGTAATTGAAGTTTTTATATTTTAAAGAATTTTTTCTGTATTAAATAAAGCTTATTTATAATTGTATTTTGTGTGGAGTGTGTTGTGTGGACCTGGGATAAAAAAAGAGAACCTGCAAAGAAGGATTTGGATAAAAGTTTATTAAATATTAGATTTAATCACGAAAGCATATTCATATTTCGGGACCTGGTGCCCATATATTTCACCATGTGGCGTAGTTTGGCTACCTTTGGTAATTAAAATAATTATTTATCTTTGACTTAATTGTCCTTCGTGACATACTGTATACTTGTTGTAACGTATTACAAAAGAAATTAGTTCAATGATCAGTCAAGCTCTCCTTGGGGATCCCTACTGTAGCCATAATCTGCACTAGCTCTTTGGCTATCGCAGCGACACTAGTGGACCTCAATGGAAATGCCTCCGGGTATCGTGTTGCATAATCTACCACTACTAATATATGTGTATACCCGGAGTCAGAAGGTAGCAAAGGGCCCACTATGTCCATTGCAATGCATTCAAAAGAGATGGAAATAATTGGCAGTGGGACCAAAGGGGTGGGGCGCACTCGACACGGCGCTACTCGCTGGCAGTCTGGGCATGTGTCTACATATTTCGACTCCCTTGTTTTGTCAGCTCCGAGGTGCCCCGCAAAAGGGATACCATGCGCCAGCCTCATGACCTCCAGTCGACAAGACAGGGGAACCAATAATTGTGTTACAGGCTGTTCTGTGCCCTTGGCAAGGTTTACCCTATACAATAATTGCCCCTTGATAATGAAATGTGGAAATACTAGCGCCCCAGCGCCTTCAACATCCTTACCTTCAATAGACCGGACCTGTCCCCAAGTGTGCACTAGTGAGGGGTCGTTATTTTGGCCCCACACTATGTCCGCGCTTGAGTGCCACATGTCCGGTATATTGATAGGGGCGGGAGTAACATCTGCCCTTGATGGCCCAGTAACCTCGCCCTCTCGGTCACACTGCGTTTCGACCCCCTTTGACTGGCATTTGTTACCATTGTAGCAGGCTCCCACCAGCCCCCAGCCTTGTCTCATTAATGCTCCCTCCCATTTCCGCATCCTTCTCTCTTTATTTGTTTTTCTTGGGCGGAACAGAGGAGAAAACATTTCAGTTTGAAAGGGAAACACATTACCAATCATTTCCCTTTCGTCTTTTTCTGCCACGTTTACGTGTGCGGTCGGGACTGCCATTAATTTCACCAATTCTCTATAGTTTGGCCAGTCTTGACCTAGAATAATTGGGTATGGTAACCTTTCCGCCACCCCCACTATCAGGTGATGTTTTATCGGACCGACCGATAAGTATGCTTTGACTGTGGGGTATGTTGCGATGTCTCCATGGATACAGGAGATAGCCACCTGACCTTGTGGCTGCCACAACACACCGCCCAAGAGAGATGTTCTAATTAAGGTCTGACCACACCCTGTGTCCACTAATGCATGGGTTTTCACATTTCCCAAAATTACATTAACCATACAAGGCCCCTCCCGATCATTTTTCCCTAAACACCTGCTTCTGATGCCAGATTGCATGCAGCCACATTACACTCCATCGCAGATGGGCATGACTTGGCCTGATGACCTGGCTGGTGGCACCTAAAACAGATAGGGGGAAAGGAGGGCACAGAGGTTAGATACCTGTCCCGCTGCTGGTATGGCAACGGGCGGGCAGCAGCACCTCTACCCCAGCTGGGGTCAACCTTGGTCTCCATGGAGGGGAGGCAAGGTTGCCCATTGGGGCCGGCGGTCTAGAAGGTCTGTGACCCGGTCCCGGTGGTGGGGGTGGAGGTGCAGAGAGAGGGGGTGGTGAGATGATGCTCCGTTGGGCCGGAGCTGTGAGTAGCCCTATCTGGGCTGATGTCAGGGAGTCCTCGAAGTCCTCAGAAAGTTTCACTGCCTGATCCCGTCTCTCCTCAGCCTCGCGTCTGCTGTCCAGCTGCTCTAGCAGCGCCAACAGTGCTGCGTAGTCCATCCCTCTTATGACAACCACATGTGGCAAAGTGATGAGTGGATACAGATGAGTGCAGTGCAGGGTTTCCTTTTGGTTCTTTCTAACCATTCACAAAGGAACAGATCACGTACGCTACCACCCTATTTATATCCTCGCTCATGACCCCTAAGTTAACGAGCGCATCCGCTCCTCCAGTTCTCGGATGCCACGCCGTTTACCGTTGGGGTCATTGAGTTTGGATACCGTAGTTCCGTCCCTCTCCTAAATGACCGACTTCCACCTACCCTACAGAATAAATTGTCGTGCCATTTAATTAAGGGTACTCTGTTCCTCTAACACCGTGCCCTCACAGGTCGAGAGGGAGATCTAACACCAAGAATCATTTGATCTCTGTCACACTCCCATATGATATTTATAATGCACATTTTTATTGCCTGCATGCAATACTTTACACTTCTCTCTATTAAATTTCATTTGCCATGTGTCTGTCCAGTACTGAATGCTGTCTAGATCATTTTGAATGACCTTTGCTGCTGCAACAGTGTTTGCCACTCCTCCTATTTTTGTGTCGTCTGTAAATTTAACAAGTTTGCTTACTATACCAGAATCTAAATCATTAATGTAGATTAGGAATAGCAGAGGACCTAATACTGATCCCTGTGGTACACCACTGGTTACCTCGCTCCATTTTGAGGTTTCTCCTCTAATCAGTACTTTCTGTTTTCTACATGTTAACCACTCCCTAATCCATGTGCATGCATTTCCTTGAATCCCTACTGCATTCAGTTTGAGAATAAATCTTTTATGTGGGACTTTGTCAAAAGCTTTCTGGAAATCTAAATAAACCATGTCGTATGCTTTGCAATTATCCATTGTTAATGTTGCATCCTCAAAAAAGTCAAGCAGGTTAGTTAGACATGATCTCCCTTTCCTAAAACCATGCTGACTGTCTCCCAGGATATTGTTACCATATAGGTAATTTTCCATTTTAGATCTAATTATAGTTTCCATAAGTTTACATATAATAGAAGTCAGGCTTATTGGTCTGTAGTTACCTGGTTCGGTTTTGTCTCCCTTTTTGTGGATCGGTATTACGTTTGCAATTTTCCAGTCTGTCGGTACAACCCCTGTGTCAAGAGACTGTTGCATGATCTTGGTTAGCAGTTTATACTTAAAGGTTTCCTGCAACTTTCTTCTTCGGATCTGTCTCAGCGCTTGGAGTCTTTTTCCCATTCCTGTTGGGATGTGCTGACTTTACTGGGAGAGACACTGGGGACAATGTACAGAAACCAGTTCCCAGTCTCAACACAGGTATTCATTACTATCAATAGTATTATTATTGTAAGTATAGATAATTATTAGTGCTAGTGATTTTCAGCAAATAAGCCTAAGATATTTCTGATTTCCAAAGCTTCCAATTTCATACATTTTGGAAATGGAAGTTAATAAGCTGAATTCAGCAATGATTAGATTAGACCAGAACAAAATGCAGGTTCAAGTAGAATTGTGAGAACAATTCACAATGTCGTTTGTTAACTCAATCGAGATATATGAGGGGAAAAAGAAGCAACGTATTTTGGTAGTTGCAGTTTGATTAAGAAAGCGAATCAGCTGAAAAATGTGTTTAAATGGACATCGCAGGGTGATCAGAAATAAAAAACAAAAATGGAGGGCATTGCCTATAGCTCTGCATTCTAGTGTAACTCTTACTGTTTGTATTCAAAGGCTGTCCAGGCTTGCAATGATGAGCACAGCCAGCTGATGAAAACCATGCTGGCAGACAAGGGGTTAACACAGCTCCAGAGGGAAGGCGGGGCCAAATTACTTTATTTGTTGTCGACTTTCACCTCATGTGGAGTTTTGTTTAACTGGAGTTAGGAACAGTAAATAAAAATATAATGAGAGTCAATGGGAAGTCCCCACAAATATAGCAAGACAAACGTGTGTGTCAGTGTCTGGGTATCTCTGTTTGTCTCTGTTTGCGTGTGTGTGTGCTCTCTGTGTTTTGTAGGGAGTGGGAGACTGCTGTCTCCTCCCACTATTCTCTCATGCAGAGAGTGGGGTGGCTGTTTCAATGGGGGACTGTCAATTTGCACATTCTAGCATTCCTGGAATATCTGCTGTACAACGGGCTGGTGTTGTTCTCCCAGTGTATTGGCAGATTAAACTGGGAGGTGTTTTCAAAGGAATCCAACTGATGGAGAGTTATGAGGCTAGAGTTATGAGTTTCATCTTCAAACTCCAGACTTTTAAAATGTTAATTGACTGTAGTGACATTTTCACCTGGGAATCAGTTACAGTAGTTTGTTGTAAATTTACTGTCATTAGCTACAGTAAATGTACAGGTTTCCTCCCACTGTCTAAAACGTGTTGTCTTGGTTGATTGGCAAGGTCTCTAAATTGTCCCCTAGCGCTGTTGCCCTGCGATGGACTGGCTTCCCATCCAGGGTGTAGTCCTGCCTTGCACCCTGTATGTGTCTGCCAGATAAGGCTCCGGCTTGTCACGACCCTCTACAGGATAAAGCCGCTATTGAGAAGGTTTATATGTAAGTATTTACTTCTGAGATCCTGAGTTAACTGGAGTATACAAATGGAAGGGAGGTGTGGAGAATCTGCCTGGAAATTTTTGCGATTGACATGAATCATGATTTATTTGGAATAAAAACAGAGCAGAGTGGAAAAAGGAAGTGCGTCTTTGCCTTTGAAAACACGGCACCCCTGCAGTATCCTATACGAAAGGTCCTGAGCTCTGGATTAAAAAGGAAATGTTTTCCAACATCAACCCAAGCAAATTATTGGCCAGGGAATCATAGCTATTGACACAGAAGAGCATCTGTCTGACTTCAGGGAGTTTTATTATTATTGTAATTAGTCATCATTACAATAATCCTTCACTGATTCAGTTGTTCATTGTTCTTTTACTAGTACAGTTGAACCTCATTTAACCACACACCCCATTTATCCGCGACTTCATTTATCTGTGACGGGGCAGCACAGTTTCTCAAACACTCAAGCAAAAAATGAAAGAAAAAGAATATAGCGTATTTGCCCAATTATAAGGTGAGGTTTTTCTCATAAAGATCTCTTAATACAACTTTTTTTATATTCGCAGACTATTCTCTCAGTCCAATTGACATGCAGCTCACTTATGTCTGTAGTCTACATATGCCCCTACTAGTAATTTTAGACGTCAGTTGTAAAATGGCCTAAGTGTGTAAGCGCATATTCACTGTACTGAGTTAGAATAGGCCTACTTCTGAAACTGGATAAACCGAGCTGCAGTGAAAAAACCGAGCTGTGGAAAAAAAATGGATTGAAAAAGGGTTAAGTATCAAAGGGATTAAGAAGAAGCTATGATGCAAATTTTAAGATCTATTGGCGAGTATGGAAACATCACTTTATCTCTATTCATTGCTGGAATTGTATCTGCTTGATAAAATGCCATCTTGTGAATCATTTGGGTTATTGTACATTTTCTGTGTTTTTTTTATCATTTCTCTTCTTTGAAAAGTAAGGTCGTCTTAGATTTGAAGCTGCCTTAAATTCAGGGCAATACAGTACTACTCAGTTAAACAGTATATTTCTATTTTTTGATGTACTGAAGCAGGAAGTGTATTTGGATTTGATATTGTTGGTAATGTGACTGATGATAGGAGAAGGAGGAGGCTACTACAATACAGTCAGCCTGGTGGTGGCTTCTGTTGTCTGAGAGTTCTGAAAACTTCTGAGTTGCCAAATGAAAAAAATCATGCAGCTGATTTGTTTGAGTTTATTGCAGATATGTTTAATAGTAAACATTCTTTTTGATTCCTGACCTCGGGTCTGTCTGTCTGCCTGTGTTGCATGTTCTCCCCAATGTGTTTGCATGGGTTTTCGTTGGGTGCTATGATTTCCTCTGGTTTCCTCCCACAGAACTAAAACATGTTGACTAGGTTGATTGGCAAGGTTCCTAGATTGTCCCCAAGGGTTGTAGTTGCCCTGCGATGGCCTGGCGCCTTGACCCTGTGTGTGTCTGCTGGGTTAGGCTCCTGCTTATAGGATATGTATGTGTAATTTCGTGCTTTTTTGAAATCTGATTCTGTAACTGGGATATTTTGTAATGGCTGCACTTGACTCTTGTGTTCTGTACAGGGAGTCTCTAGCTGTGACCTTCGACCTCTATAATGGAGTAGACGACGCTCTTCACCGTTGGTCAGTCTCCCCAACCAGTGAACCCGTGACCTTGAGGCACTGGCCACACTGGAGAGCAAACTGGAAAAGGTCTGTCTATCTTACTGTCTATATGTCTGTCTGTTTGTCTTTCTGCTTGTCTCTCTGTCTGTATCATACACTGCAAAAAAATGAAATCTTACTGAGCTTTGATTTATTATTTTTGGCTTGTAATTCCCATTCCCATTATCAATGAAGCCCGGTCATGGGGCTCTGTGTCTGCTGGTTTTTGTTCCAACTGAGCTGCTCTCAATTACTTCATTGAACACCCAATTGAACTAACAATTTGCTTAATCAGAGCTTTTTAAATGGTCATATTAAGCAAATTTAGTTCAACTGAGGGTTCAGTTTTACCATTTTTACTGCAGGTGCTGCACTGGTTGTGGCAGGTGCGGGAGCTGGGGCTGGAGGGGTACCGAGCACTGGGGGACTCCCTGGAGCTGCTGAGACACAAACACAGGGAGTTCACTGACTTCAGCCAGACTGCCATGGTATGTTGTGACCAATGCATGTAAAAAAATGAACTTGCAGATGCTCCCAAGTGTCGCATCCAGCTAAGCCAGTGGTTCTCCGCCCTGGATCTGGATTACCCCTGTCCTGCTGGTTTTTGTTCCAAACGAGCTGCTCTCAATTACTTCATTGAACCCTTAATGGAACTAATAATTTGCCTAATCAGAGCTTTTTAATTATTTTAAACAGTTGGGAGATTTCAAGTTAAATATAAAATGATATAAGGAACTTGAATTCCCCCAACTTTTTTGTAAGCTAACCATTTAAAAAGTCAAATTATGCAGATCATTTGTTCAATTAAGGTTCAGTTAAGTAACTGAGATGTCAAATAACTAACTGTAAATCACTTTGGGGAAAAATAAATGTTGTCTAAAAAAAATAGAAACCTGTCTGGTTTTTCTTTTCCTATGTTTAATTCAGGAGTTCTACTGGGACGGCTCTGAGGTCCTGCAGCAGATTGAATGCTGGCATTTCTTCCCATCTCCGGGGCTGTGCTTGGTTCAGTTGAAGGTCCCTGAGTGTCGGGAGCGGATTCAGGGATTCTCGGAGCGGGTGGGACAGAGCAGGATCACCGTTGACAAGAACCCCCGTCTCTGAGTTCTTCAGCGAGATCTGTGCCTTTTAAAGTTTCAACATATCATTTTCCAAAACAAAAATCACTGATTAATTTACAGAGTTGCATCATTACAAAAAAATACTGCAGTACAAATTAATATTTTAGATATTTGTTACATTATTGGCCAAAATATTGCGTTTGTACTGCAGTACTACTGCTATATAAAAATACTTATGTGTTGGTTTGAGCGAGGATGAAAGATTGATTTGAAAGTCTCCTCTCCTCTCTCCTCTCCTTTCCTCTCCTCTCTCCTCTTGGCAGGCATACAATTGGTCCTTGTAGGTGCGGAGAGGCTGTGTCTCGCCTCCAGAGCTGCGACCGCCACTTACTGGAGATTCCCGAGTCCCGTTTCTACGAGGCTCAATCGGTGGCCAGGGAGATGGACTCTCTGGACACCTCCTCAAACACCTTCAACCACTGGACCTTTGCCAGGGCCAAATACTCAGGAACCTTCGCCGTGTTGCGCCAAATACTGGAGACTGCCCAGAAGAGCCAGCGAGCCAAGCTGGGCAGAACTCCTTCAAGGAGCATGAGAAATCTTCACCTGGAAAGCCAGCAGTGTGCCCTCCAGTCCTGGTGCTACCTTGTCTCCCTCCAGCAGCCCTTCTTCCCCGATCACACCTCCACGTTACAGACAGAGGAGCTCCACAGCCAGGATAGTTCTTATGGAACCAACTCTGGCCCCCCATCTCCTTTTCCCTGGCTGGGGAACCCTCTCTCCAAGTCCTCCTCTATGTGGTATCTCCAGGGCTTCTTGAAGGACACTCGATAACGCGGTTCCTGGCACTCCGGTTGCCAAACCCAACAGGAAACGGAACCCCAGTTTTGATTTCCAGGCACTGCTTGGAGCCAGGAGGGCTTCAAAGGACTGTGGGAAGACGGAGGGCCCCCCCAAAGGATCTCCTCTGCTCTAGCTGATTAGGAAGGGAGTGGAATCCAGGCTGGGGCAGACTGGAGTTCACATTAAAGGTCTGGATGTGAGCAGCACAGAGGTGGTGGATCAGACCTGCTCCCCCAAACAGCACGTCCTCCTGGGCAGAACCGGGGCACTCTTCGCCGGCTCACCCTGGGGCTGGACACTGCAAGTTGAGCGCAAAAACCAGACCAGGTGAGCCTTTTAAAAAGACCTTTCTTTACTTTGTATGTTCCAGAAGAAGATAAGCTCTTTTATTTGTTCCATTCAGTTTATTCCTGTCGTCAGGTGCAGTGGTACAGTGAATAAAAAGAATGTCCAAACAGCGTTTCTCCCAAAAACAGTCCGCGTATTTAATAACAAAAAAATAATAACAAAAGTAATCCACCCCTTTACCAACGATGGTATTGGGGGTACACGCAGGGTTTCAATTCAAAACAAAAACAAACAAAACTCGACTTTGTCTGTCCCCTGTCCTCCGTGCACGGCAGTGTGCGCTTTCGAGTCCTGGGAGACGTAGTGCCGGTGAGTGTGGTGCAGTGTGGTGCTGTGCTGTGCTGTGCTGTGCTGTGCTGTGCTGTGCAGAGGCAGCTCCTGTCTGCCGGTCCGCGGCTCACTCCTCCTCTACAACAAACAAACAAACAAACAAACAAAACAAACAACAAACCAAAAAGATAAACAGTACAGGCTCCGGCTGTCTGTACACATCAGCGCAAGGCAGCGTATTGACGTAGCTGCTTCCCTGCCCTCCCTGCAAACAACCCGTTGCCATGGTTTCTCCAATCGAGGGCCATCCCGCAGCTGATTGCAATGGAGTCTTTCCGGGTACATGCAACTACGCGCTGCCCCTAATATGGTCACCTTCCGGTTTCTGCCTACCGTCAAAGCAGTCCATCTAGGAGACAGCATACCACCGTCCTTACACAGTGTCCTTTCCGATCGGGAGGGAGATTTACAACATCGACTCTTTCTCTGTTTATCATAATTTCATTAATTGCTTTCCATGCATCTGGCTTGCCTGTGTTTAACTAACCAACATGTAACTCTACATATTAACTCTACAATGCAGCAGTTTGGAGAAGTGGTTAGGGCTCTGGACTCTTGACCGGAGGGTTGTGGTTTCAGTACACATACGACATGGTTTATTTAGATTTCCAGAAAGCTTTTGACAAAGTCCCACATAAAAGATTAATTATCAAACTGAATGCAGTAGGGATTCAAGGAAATGCATGCACATGGATTAGGGAGTGGTTAACATGTAGAAAACAGAAAGTACTGATTAGAGGAGAAAACCTCAAAATGGAGCGAGGTAACCAGTGGTGTACCACAGGGATCAGTATTAGGTCCTCTGCTATTCCTAATCTACATTAATGATTTAGATTCTGGTATAGTAAGCAAACTTCTTAAATTTGCAGATGACAAAAAAATAGGAGGAGTGGCAAACACTGTTGCAGCAGCAAAGGTCATTCAAAATGATCAAGACAGCATTCAGAACTGGGCAGACACATGGCAAATGACATTTAATAGAGGAAAGTGTAATGTACTGCACGCAGGTAGTAAAAATGTGCATTATAAATATCATATGGGAGATACTGAAATTGAAGAAGGGTATTATGAAAAAGACCTAGGAGTTTATGTTGACTCAGAAATGTCTTCATCTAGACAATGTGGGGAAGCTATAAAAAAGGCCAACAAGATGCTCAGATATATTGTGAGAAGTGTTGAATTTAAATCAAGGGAAGTCATGTTAAAACTTTACAATGCATAAGTAAGACCTCACCTAGAATACTGTGTTCAGTTCTGGTCACCTCGTTACAAAAAGCATATTACTGCTCTAGAAAGAGTGTAAAGAAGAGCAACCAGAATTATCCCGGATTTAAAAGGCATGTTGTATGCAGACAGGCTAAAAGAATTGAATCTTTTGAACAAAGAAGACTACGAGGCGATCTGATTCAAGCATTCAAAATTCTGAAAGGTATAGACAATGTCGACCCAGGGGACTTTTTTGACCTGAAAAAAGAAACAAGGACCAGAGGACACAAATGGAGATTAGATAAAGGGGCATTCAGAACAGAAAATAGGAGGCACTTTTTTACACAGAGAATTGTGAGGGTATGGAACCAACTCCCCAGTAATGTTGAAGCTGACACCCTGGGATCCTTCAAGAAGCTGCTTGATGAGATTCTGGGATCAATAAGCTACTAACAACCAAATGAGCAAGATGGGCTGAATGGCCTCCTCTCGTTTGCAAACTTTCTTATGTTCTTATGTTCTTATACCATTTGCTGATGGCAAGCACGTGTTTATCAACAAAGATAAACACGTGCTAGTCATTGTGTGCAAGCGCAGTGGGCTTTGTACCACGGTTTGACACGTACCACCCAATAACAATAAACCAGTGTGA
This sequence comes from Acipenser oxyrinchus oxyrinchus, assembly GCA_030684275.1. Classification (NCBI taxonomy): domain Eukaryota; kingdom Metazoa; phylum Chordata; class Actinopteri; order Acipenseriformes; family Acipenseridae; genus Acipenser; species Acipenser oxyrinchus. The sequence goes on from JAGXEW010000441.1 coordinate 47,874, forward strand.
AATAAAATAAAATAAATAACTGCCTGTGTACAGACATGTTACTGACCCCTTCAGATCCCCTGCCATACACTATATGACAACGCCCATGCAGGGGATACTGGACTCTGGGCTCTATACTCAAAAGTGTTGGAATTTCAGTGTTTTGGTAAACATTTTTCTGATTTTTTTTTTTTGCACTTTGTTGTAAAATCGAAGTGATACTCAAACAAATTCCCTTAACATAATGAAATTCGGTGAGCACACATTCCTCCTTAAATCCTTTGGTACAATCAGTCAGTGTTGGATTCAATCAGTGAAAACAAAATGTAAATTAACAGGGGGATTGCTTTCTTCTCAGGAAAAGAAGACAAAAATAGATTGAAAACAGAAACAGTGTTTCTTCGATTTTACGATAAAGTTCTGAAAAATGTTTAACACAACACTGAAATACCAAACGAGTTTTCCAGAAATTCGCTGTCAGGATGATTTTTTCTGAAGGCTATAAACATCCACAAAAGCCATTTCATTAATGACGAATGATTGAGACATACAGAGCATCAATAAAATAAACACTGTGCACTGTGACCTGTTGCATTTTAACTTTCAATTGTATTTTATTAATTTTAGAAAAAACCTTTCAAACTGCAAATTTGCGGAAAACGCTTTAAGTATATTTCCACTGTGGGGAAATCGGACAATTCCACTCCATCTGGGGAAGTGATGCTTTTAAAATACCTTCTACAGAGAAGTTGGGGCTGTGGATCATTTAGAGTTGCTAAGAAAAAGTGTTATGATACCAAAGGTCAAAAGTTCCAAAGCTAGTTATTTTTAATTTCATTTAAAAGGTTTATTTTCAAGATCAGTACAGTGAACAATTTAACAACTACTTGTACAACAAAAACAAACAACAATCATCAATTTATTCCACCGAATTATAGTAATATAATAACCTTAATTTTATATAGCGCAATCCATGTAGCACATCTCAAAATGCTTTACAATCTAAAAACACACAATAACACATAAATTATAATTGCAACAGGCAACCCTTATTCAAGTAAACTGTGATAATAGCACAGTATACCAGAATAAATTATTGTAAATAGAGGTAATTCAGAGTAAACCATGGTGAACAACAAGTTGAAATGATAACAGAGCTGCATATTAGAGTAAGGTAAAATATGAATAATCATGGTAAGTCAGAACCACATACAATTGAAAATGGTTATTTACCACAACCCACAGTCTGTGAAGTATTGAACTAATATTTAATCATTCATTTAATCATGCCCAAAAGCTGTGACTTATTTTTCATTTTGCACTTAATTAGTACACTGAATGATGAAATTAAATACTTCACGGACATGAAAACCCTTTAACCGGAATTAACTGGTACCATGCTGCTTAAGAATTGCTACCTGCACCTATAAGGTACTGTACCAGTGCACAGAAGTTCCAGCTTTGTTCAAAGTTCACAAAACAGAGAAGGAGGGCCTAATAAATTCCCAGCTAATTTTCCCTAAAGCAATTTATTTAGCTCACATGATTTCTGAAGTTTGACCGTTTCTTTTCTTTCTCTCTGACTATTAATCTAGTTAATTAAAACAAATAAGCACTTAATTAACCCATTCATTAAGGGGATGGTGCATGTCACATCCTTGGCCCTTAAGCCTTTATTTTACCTTTTGAAACATACACTCCATCACAATAATACATGGGCTTAATTTCTCTTTTTTAAACCTACTGCACTGTACACAACCTCTTGAATTGAACATTTAAACTTTTATTGCCGTCACGGTCAGATAGTTTCGTATCTTTAGTGATACAAATACTGTATGTTATAACAACTTGTTTACTTTGTGCTGACATTTTTGTTTGCGGGGCAGCAGTGTGGAGTGGTGGTTAGGGCTCTGGACTCTTGACCGGAGGGTCGTGGGTTCAATCCCAGGTGGGGGACACTGCTGCTGTACCCTTGAGCAAGGTACTTTACCTAGATTGCTCCAGTAAAACCCAACTGTATAAATGGGTAATTGTATGTAAAAAATAATGTGATATCTTATAACAATTGTAAGTCGCCCTCGATAAGGATGTCTGCTAAGAAAGTAATAATGAGGCTGAAATTGCTGGATCAACAAACCACAACTGCAGTTCCCCTTTGAATTTCACATATCATGTGACAGCATACCAATAAAAGGAGAAACAAAGCAAGTTGATCATTCACTTTTGTTAGTGAAGGTGTAGGTCCTGCTGTGACAAAATAAAGTCTAAAGGAATTTATTATCTATTTGTCTGGAAAACCACCGCAGGAATCAAGGTTTGGAATATTTTGTTTAATATTTAATATGTTTTACATTTCCCAGAATAAACTTTTACTGAATAGCAAACATCCTATATGGAAAGAAAATACAATTTTATTATATTTCTAAAAAAAACAAGCATATTAATATATTTTCAAATTATATAAAACACATAGTTCATATTATGTAAATCTCAGATATTTCAGAAACTGTAGCAACATATATATATATATATATATATATATATGTATCGTATAGTTTTGCATTTAAATTATATTAACCATATAAAACTATAGAATAAAAAAAAAATGTTTGTGCCTGCTGTTTTTGTTCAGCAACAATGCTTATTTTAGCAGAAGTGTAATAGTAAATGTATAGGTTCATTTCTTTTTAGTTCAAGGGAATTTTAAAATCCCGTCCTACTCCACAGTGTCCCGGGATTGTGGATTCACAATCACCCCAGCCTCAAAACATGCTTGGAATTCACGGTTTAATACAGAACTGGTTGGCTTAGGACAATGATAGCGCTGAACTTGCCATGTGCCTGGGGCTATATCAGATCAAAATTGCTCTCTTGCCTCTGGATGCTCTGGGAGTACAGGGCAACCATTTTGCACATTGCCTTTGCCCTTACACCTGTGTTATATAATTTGTGGTCAATGTGTTCTACCTTTGCTAACTAGTTTTCACATATTTTAAATACATTACTAATGCATTTTATTTGATATGACAAACAATACATACTTCATATATATATAAATTCGGTTTAAGAAAAAAAGCCCATCAATTTGTTGATGAATATATTTTGAGAAATTAAAAATGCATCTAAATCTGTGAAACACTACGAAGTTGTGGTACAATTTCCTGATGAACTTGGCCTTACATAACCAGCAGACTGGGATGTTAAATGACAGTCTTATTATTGTGATTGAAAATATCCTGTTGTTTACACTGCATGGTAGCAGAAGTACAACTGTTTTGGAATGAGACTGAAATTACTGACTTATTGAGACTCTTTTGATAAGTCAGAATGAAAGGGCAAAAGGCCAGATGTACTATAGTTTTCCTGTGTAATCCCAGCCCAGGATTTAGGGATCGCTTTTAGACCTAGATCTTGTTTTGGAAACAGTTAGAGTGAAAGTGCAAAAGGGCAGTTTCCTTATGAGTCCCACGTCACCTGAGCTGCAAGCAAAGTGCAATATTATAACAGCAAGAGAACATTCAAAGAGGAGGTTAAATGTCTAAGAGACACAAATGGCAAAATCAAAGACGAAGAAAAAAAATAGCAAATATATTAAATGATTACTTTTCACAAGTTTTTACAAAGGAGGATACGGACAACATGCCCTACATGTCGACCTGTTCCTATCCAATTTTAAATAACTTTAGCATAACAGAGGCAGAAGTGTTAAAGGGACTTGGAGCTCTTAAAATAAACAAATCCCTGGGCGGATGAGATCCTCCCAATAGTACTCAAAGAAATGAAAGTTATTTACAAACCGCTAACCAAGATCATGCAACAGTCTCTTGACACAGGGTTGTACCGACAGACTGGAAAATAGCAAACGTTGTACCGATCCACAAAAGGGAGACAAAACCGAACCAGGTAACTACAGACCAATAAGCCTGACTTCTATTATATGTAAACTTATGGAAACTATAATCAGTATTAGGTCCTCTGCTATTCCTAATCTACATTAATGATTTAGATTCTGGTACAGTAAGCAAACTTGTTAAATTTGCAGATGACACAAAAATAGGAGTAGTGGCAAACACTGTTGCAGCAGCAAAGGTCATTCAAAATGATCTAGACAAGATTCAGAACTGGGCAGACACATGGCAAATGAAATTTAATAGAGAAAAGTGTAAAGTATTGCATGCAGGCAATAAAAATGTGCATTATAAATATCATATGGGAGATACTGAAATTGAAGAAGGAATCTATGAAAAAGACCTAGGAAATTATGTTGACTCAGAAATGTCAATCTAGACAATGTGGGGAAGCTATAAAAAAGGCCAACAAGATGCTCGAATATATTGTGAGAAGTGTTGAATTTAAATCAAGGGAAGTAATGTTAAAACTTTACAATCCATTAGTAAGACCTCACCTAGAATATTGTGTTCAGTTCTGGTCACCTTGTTACAAAAAGGATATTGCTGCTCTAGAAAGAGTGCAAAGAAGAGCAACCAGAATTATCCTGGATTTAAAAGGCATGTTGTATGCAGACAGGCTAAAATAATTGATTCTATTCAGTCTTGAACAAAGAAGACTATGCAGTGATCTGATTCAAACATTCAAAATCGTAAAAGGTATAGATAATGCTGACCCAGGGGACTTTTGACCTGAAAAAGAAACAAGGACCAGGGGTCACAAATGGAGATTAGATAAAGGGGCATTCAGAACAGAAAATAGGATGCACTTTTTACACAGAGAATTGTGAGGGTCAGGAACCAACTCCCCAGTAATGTTGTTGAAGCTGACACCCTGGGATCCTTCAAGAAGCTGCTTGATGAGATTCTGGGATCAATAAGCTACTAACAACCAAATGAGCAACATGGGCTGAATGGCCTCCTCTCGTTTTGTAGTAGGTGATGTTCAGGTGAAGGATCGACATGCAGACTCAGATCACAGGTTTTCACAAAGCTTTAATTCAATGCATAAGGGAGAGCAGCAGATGCATTACAAATACAAATCTCTCTCAGCGTGTGACAAGGTGGCTGAGACATTTATAGTTCCTTAATGCAAGCTGTGGTTAAAATGCACGTCATCACAGATCATTCAAGATGTTTTTTCCATATAAGGGGTTGTCTTTCATTCTGAACAGTTTAGTGTTATGTGCAAGTAAGCACGTATACATGTGGTTTAGCCTTATTCCCTACCTAGTTTCTGTTGTCTAACCTTTTGCAGAAGTAAGAACACATCTTACAGACACATTTAAGCGGAACTGCGCCCTGAGTCCTGAGCTGAAGCAATAATAAAATGAAAACTTATAAGCAAATACTTAATTAATAAAACACATATATTTATACACAAACATCATGGTTCATAGTTATTTAGATACAAAATTACTGTTGTTTGCAGATTATGAACCTAAATGCTCCCTGCTGATTAAGCATTAAATGTTAGATATACAAATATTCAGAAAATATAAATCCCTCCACAGTTTGTAAACTTTCTTATGTTCTTATGTTCGTATACCATTTGCTGATGGCAAGCACGTGTTTATCAACAAAGATAAACACGTGCTAGTCATTGTGTGCAAGCGCAGTGGGCTTTGTACCACGGTTTGACACGTACCACCCAATAACAATAAACCAGTGTGAAATAAAATAAAATAAATAACTGCCTGTGTACAGACATGTTACTGACCCCTTCAGATCCCCTGCCATACACTATATGACAAAGCAACAATACAGACACAAATACTGTGGTAATCCATGCAGGGGATACTGGACTCTGGGCTCTATACTCAAAAGTGTTGGAATTTCAGTGTTTTGGTAAACATTTTTCTGATTTTTTTTTTGCACTTTGTTGTAAAATCGAAGTGATACTCAAACAAATTCCCTTAACATAATGAAATTCGGTGAGCACACATTCCTCCTTAAATCCTTTGGTACAATCAGTCAGTGTTGGATTCAATCAGTGAAAACAAAATGTAAATTAACAGGGGATTGCTTTCTTCTCAGGAAAAGAAGACAAAAATAGATTGAAAACAGAAACAGTGTTTCTTCGATTTTACGATAAAGTTCTGAAAAATGTTTAACACAACACTGAAATACCAAACGAGTTTTCCAGAAATTCGCTGTCAGGATGATTTTTTCTGAAGGCTATAAACATCCACAAAAGCCATTTCATTAATGACGAATGATTGAGACATACAGAGCATCAATAAAATAAACACTGTGCACTGTGACCTGTTGCATTTTAACTTTCAATTGTATTTTATTAATTTTAGAAAAAACCTTTCAAACTGCAAATTTGCGGAAAACGCTTTAAGTATATTTCCACTGTGGGGAAATCGGACAATTCCACTCCATCTGGGGAAGTGATGCTTTTAAAATACCTTCTACAGAGAAGTTGGGGCTGTGGATCATTTAGAGTTGCTGAGAAAAAGTGTTATGATACCAAAGGTCAAAAGTTCCAAAGCTAGTTATTTTTAATTTCATTTAAAAGGTTTATTTTCAAGATCAGTACAGTGAACAATTTAACAACTACTTGTACAACAAAAACAAACAACAATCATCAATTTATTCCACCGGAATTATAGTAATATAATAACCTTAATTTTATATAGCGCAATCCATGTAGCACATCTCAAAATGCTTTACAATCTAAAAACACACAATAACACATAAATTATAATTGCAACAGGCAACCCTTATTCAAGTAAACTGTGATAATAGCACAGTATACCAGAATAAATTATTGTAAATAGAGGTAATTCAGAGTAAACCATGGTGAACAACAAGTTGAAATGATAACAGAGCTGCATATTAGAGTAAGGTAAAATATGAATAATCATGGTAAGTCAGAACCACATACAATTGAAAATGGTTATTTACCACAACCCACAGTCTGTGAAGTATTGAACTAATATTTAATCATTCATTTAATCATGCCCAAAAGCTGTGACTTATTTTTCATTTTGCACTTAATTAGTACACTGAATGATGAAATTAAATACTTCACGGACATGAAAACCCTTTAACCGGAATTAACTGGTACCATGCTGCTTAAGAATTGCTACCTGCACCTATAAGGTACTGTACCAGTGCACAGAAGTTCCAGCTTTGTTCAAAGTTCACAAAACAGAGAAGGAGGGCCTAATAAATTCCCAGCTAATTTTCCCTAAAGCAATTTATTTAGCTCACATGATTTCTGAAGTTTGACCGTTTCTTTTCTTTCTCTCTGACTATTAATCTAGTTAATTAAAACAAATAAGCACTTAATTAACCCATTCATTAAGGGGATGGTGCATGTCACATCCTTGGCCCTTAAGCCTTTATTTTACCTTTTGAAACATACACTCCATCACAATAATACATGGGCTTAATTTCTCTTTTTAAACCTACTGCACTGTACACAACCTCTTGAATTGAACATTTAAACTTTTATTGCCGTCACGGTCAGATAGTTTCGTATCTTTAGTGATACAAATACTGTATGTTATAACAACTTGTTTACTTTGTGCTGACATTTTTGTTTGCGGGGCAGCAGTGTGGAGTGGTGGTTAGGGCTCTGGACTCTTGACCGGAGGGTCGTGGGTTCAATCCCAGGTGGGGGACACTGCTGCTGTACCCTTGAGCAAGGTACTTTACCTAGATTGCTCCAGTAAAAACCCAACTGTATAAATGGGTAATTGTATGTAAAAAAAATAATGTGATATCTTATAACAATTGTAAGTCGCCCTCGATAAGGATGTCTGCTAAGAAAGTAATAATGAGGCTGAAATTGCTGGATCAACAAACCACAACTGCAGTTCCCCTTTGAATTTCACATATCATGTGACAGCATACCAATAAAAGGAGAAACAAAGCAAGTTGATCATTCACTTTTTGTTAGTGAAGGTGTAGGTCCTGCTGTGACAAAATAAAGTCTAAAGGAATTTATTATCTATTTGTCTGGAAAACCACCGCAGGAATCAAGGTTTGGAATATTTTGTTTAATATTTAATATGTTTTACATTTCCCAGAATAAACTTTTACTGAATAGCAAACATCCTATATGGAAAGAAAATACAATTTTATTATATTTCTAAAAAAAAACAAGCATATTAATATATTTTCAAATTATATAAAACACATAGTTCATATTATGTAAATCTCAGATATTTCAGAAACTGTAGCAACAATATATATATATATATATATGTATCGTATAGTTTTGCATTTAAATTATATTAACCATATAAAACTATAGAATAAAAAAAAAATGTTTGTGCCTGCTGTTTTTTGTTCAGCAACAATGCTTATTTTAGCAGAAGTGTAATAGTAAATGTATAGGTTCATTTCTTTTTAGTTCAAGGGAATTTTAAAATCCCGTCCTACTCCACAGTGTCCCGGGATTGTGGATTCACAATCACCCCAGCCTCAAAACATGCTTGGAATTCACGGTTTAATACAGAACTGGTTGGCTTAGGACAATGATAGCGCTGAACTTGCCATGTGCCTGGGGCTATATCAGATCAAAATTGCTCTCTTGCCTCTGGATGCTCTGGGAGTACAGGGGCAACCATTTTGCACATTGCCTTTGCCCTTACACCTGTGTTATATAATTTGTGGTCAATGTGTTCTACCTTTGCTAACTAGTTTTCACATATTTTAAATACATTACTAATGCATTTTATTTGATATGACAAACAATACATACTTCATATATATATAAATTCGGTTTAAGAAAAAAGCCCATCAATTTGTTGATGAATATATTTTGAGAAATTAAAATGCATCTAAATCTGTGAAACACTACGAAGTTGTGGTACAATTTCCTGATGAACTTGGCCTTACATAACCAGCAGACTGGGATGTTAAATGACAGTCTTATTATTGTGATTGAAAATATCCTGTTGTTTACACTGCATGGTAGCAGAAGTACAACTGTTTTGGAATGAGACTGAAATTACTGACTTATTGAGACTCTTTTGATAAGTCAGAATGAAAGGGCAAAAGGCCAGATGTACTATAGTTTTCCTGTGTAATCCCAGCCCAGGATTTAGGGATCGCTTTTAGACCTAGATCTTGTTTTGGAAACAGTTAGAGTGAAAGTGCAAAAGGGCAGTTTCCTTATGAGTCCCACGTCACCTGAGCTGCAAGCAAAGTGCAATATTATAACAGCAAGAGAACATTCAAAGAGGAGGTTAAATGTCTAAGAGACACAAATGGCAAAATCAAAGACGAAGAAAAAAAAATAGCAAATATATTAAATGATTACTTTTCACAAGTTTTTACAAAGGAGGATACGGACAACATGCCCTACATGTCGACCTGTTCCTATCCAATTTTAAATAACTTTAGCATAACAGAGGCAGAAGTGTTAAAGGGACTTGGAGCTCTTAAAATAAACAAATCCCCTGGGCCGGATGAGATCCTCCCAATAGTACTCAAAGAAATGAAAGTTATTTACAAACCGCTAACCAAGATCATGCAACAGTCTCTTGACACAGGGGTTGTACCGACAGACTGGAAAATAGCAAACGTTGTACCGATCCACAAAAAGGGAGACAAAACCGAACCAGGTAACTACAGACCAATAAGCCTGACTTCTATTATATGTAAACTTATGGAAACTATAATCAGTATTAGGTCCTCTGCTATTCCTAATCTACATTAATGATTTAGATTCTGGTACAGTAAGCAAACTTGTTAAATTTGCAGATGACACAAAAATAGGAGTAGTGGCAAACACTGTTGCAGCAGCAAAGGTCATTCAAAATGATCTAGACAAGATTCAGAACTGGGCAGACACATGGCAAATGAAATTTAATAGAGAAAAGTGTAAAGTATTGCATGCAGGCAATAAAATGTGCATTATAAATATCATATGGGAGATACTGAAATTGAAGAAGGAATCTATGAAAAGACCTAGGAAATTATGTTGACTCAGAAATGTCAATCTAGACAATGTGGGAAGCTATAAAAAGGCCAACAAGATGCTCGAATATATTGTGAGAAGTGTTGAATTTAAATCAAGGGAAGTAATGTTAAAACTTTACAATCCATTAGTAAGACCTCACCTAGAATATTGTGTTCAGTTCTGGTCACCTTGTTACAAAAAGGATATTGCTGCTCTAGAAAGAGTGCAAAGAAGAGCAACCAGAATTATCCTGGATTTAAAAGGCATGTTGTATGCAGACAGGCTAAAATAATTGATTCTATTCAGTCTTGAACAAAGAAGACTATGCAGTGATCTGATTCAAACATTCAAAATCGTAAAAGGTATAGATAATGCTGACCCAGGGGACTTTTTTGACCTGAAAAAAGAAACAAGGACCAGGGGTCACAAATGGAGATTAGATAAAGGGGCATTCAGAACAGAAAATAGGATGCACTTTTTTACACAGAGAATTGTGAGGGTCAGGAACCAACTCCCCAGTAATGTTGTTGAAGCTGACACCCTGGGATCCTTCAAGAAGCTGCTTGATGAGATTCTGGGATCAATAAGCTACTAACAACCAAATGAGCAACATGGGCTGAATGGCCTCCTCTCGTTTTGTAGTAGGTGATGTTCAGGTGAAGGATCGACATGCAGACTCAGATCACAGGTTTTCACAAAGCTTTAATTCAATGCGCAGGAGAGCAGCAGATGCATTACAAATACAAATCTCTCTCAGCGTGTGACAAGGTGGCTGAGACATTTATAGTTCCTTAATGCAAGCTGTGGTTAAAATGCACGTCATCACAGATCATTCAAGATGTTTTTTCCATATAAGGGGTTGTCTTTCATTCTGAACAGTTTAGTGTTATGTGCAAGTAAGCACGTATACATGTGGTTTAGCCTTATTCCCTACCTAGTTTCTGTTGTCTAACCTTTTGCAGAAGTAAGAACACATCTTACAGACACATTTAAGCGGAACTGCGCCCTGAGTCCTGAGCTGAAGCAATAATAAAATGAAAACTTATAAGCAAATACTTAATTAATAAAACACATATATTTATACACAAACATCATGGTTCATAGTTATTTAGATACAAAATTACTGTTGTTTGCAGATTATGAACCTAAATGCTCCCTGCTGATTAAGCATTAAATGTTAGATATACAAATATTCAGAAAATATAAATCCCCTCCACAGTTTGTAAACTTTCTTATGTTCTTATGTTCGTATACCATTTGCTGATGGCAAGCACGTGTTTATCAACAAAGATAAACACGTGCTAGTCATTGTGTGCAAGCGCAGTGGGCTTTGTACCACGGTTTGACACGTACCACCCAATAACAATAAACCAGTGTGAAATAAAATAAAATAAATAACTGCCTGTGTACAGACATGTTACTGACCCCTTCAGATCCCCTGCCATACACTATATGACAAAGCAACAATACAGACACAAATACTGTGGTAATCCATGCAGGGGATACTGGACTCTGGGCTCTATACTCAAAAGTGTTGGAATTTCAGTGTTTTGGTAAACATTTTTCTGATTTTTTTTTTTTGCACTTTGTTGTAAAATCGAAGTGATACTCAAACAAATTCCCTTAACATAATGAAATTCGGTGAGCACACATTCCTCCTTAAATCCTTTGGTACAATCAGTCAGTGTTGGATTCAATCAGTGAAAACAAAATGTAAATTAACAGGGGATTGCTTTCTTCTCAGGAAAAGAAGACAAAAATAGATTGAAAACAGAAACAGTGTTTCTTCGATTTTACGATAAAGTTCTGAAAAATGTTTAACACAACACTGAAATACCAAACGAGTTTTCCAGAAATTCGCTGTCAGGATGATTTTTTCTGAAGGCTATAAACATCCACAAAAGCCATTTCATTAATGACGAATGATTGAGACATACAGAGCATCAATAAAATAAACACTGTGCACTGTGACCTGTTGCATTTTAACTTTCAATTGTATTTTATTAATTTTAGAAAAAAACCTTTCAAACTGCAAATTTGCGGAAAACGCTTTAAGTATATTTCCACTGTGGGGAAATCGGACAATTCCACTCCATCTGGGGGAAGTGATGCTTTTAAAATACCTTCTACAGAGAAGTTGGGGGCTGTGGATCATTTAGAGTTGCTGAGAAAAAGTGTTATGATACCAAAGGTCAAAAGTTCCAAAGCTAGTTATTTTTTAATTTCATTTAAAAAGGTTTATTTTCAAGATCAGTACAGTGAACAATTTAACAACTACTTGTACAACAAAAACAAACAACAATCATCAATTTATTCCACCGGAATTATAGTAATATAATAACCTTAATTTTATATAGCGCAATCCATGTAGCACATCTCAAAATGCTTTACAATCTAAAAACACACAATAACACATAAATTATAATTGCAACAGGCAACCCTTATTCAAGTAAACTGTGATAATAGCACAGTATACCAGAATAAATTATTGTAAATAGAGGTAATTCAGAGTAAACCATGGTGAACAACAAGTTGAAATGATAACAGAGCTGCATATTAGAGTAAGGTAAAATATGAATAATCATGGTAAGTCAGAACCACATACAATTGAAAATGGTTATTTACCACAACCCACAGTCTGTGAAGTATTGAACTAATATTTAATCATTCATTTAATCATGCCCAAAAGCTGTGACTTATTTTTCATTTTGCACTTAATTAGTACACTGAATGATGAAATTAAATACTTCACGGACATGAAAACCCTTTAACCGGAATTAACTGGTACCATGCTGCTTAAGAATTGCTACCTGCACCTATAAGGTACTGTACCAGTGCACAGAAGTTCCAGCTTTGTTCAAAGTTCACAAAACAGAGAAGGAGGGCCTAATAAATTCCCAGCTAATTTTCCCTAAAGCAATTTATTTAGCTCACATGATTTCTGAAGTTTGACCGTTTCTTTTCTTTCTCTCTGACTATTAATCTAGTTAATTAAAACAAATAAGCACTTAATTAACCCATTCATTAAGGGGATGGTGCATGTCACATCCTTGGCCCTTAAGCCTTTATTTTACCTTTTGAAACATACACTCCATCACAATAATACATGGGCTTAATTTCTCTTTTTAAACCTACTGCACTGTACACAACCTCTTGAATTGAACATTTAAACTTTTATTGCCGTCACGGTCAGATAGTTTCAGTATCTTTAGTGATACAAATACTGTATGTTATAACAACTTGTTTACTTTGTGCTGACATTTTTGTTTGCGGGGCAGCAGTGTGGAGTGGTGGTTAGGGCTCTGGACTCTTGACCGGAGGGTCGTGGGTTCAATCCCAGGTGGGGACACTGCTGCTGTACCCTTGAGCAAGGTACTTTACCTAGATTGCTCCAGTAAAACCCAACTGTATAAATGGGTAATTGTATGTAAAAAAATAATGTGATATCTTATAACAATTGTAAGTCGCCCTCGATAAGGATGTCTGCTAAGAAAGTAATAATGAGGCTGAAATTGCTGGATCAACAAACCACAACTGCAGTTCCCCTTTGAATTTCACATATCATGTGACAGCATACCAATAAAAGGAGAAACAAAGCAAGTTGATCATTCACTTTTGTTAGTGAAGGTGTAGGTCCTGCTGTGACAAAATAAAGTCTAAAGGAATTTATTATCTATTTGTCTGGAAAACCACCGCAGGAATCAAGGTTTGGAATATTTTGTTTAATATTTAATATGTTTTACATTTCCCAGAATAAACTTTTACTGAATAGCAAACATCCTATATGGAAAGAAAATACAATTTTATTATATTTCTAAAAAAAAACAAGCATATTAATATATTTTCAAATTATATAAAACACATAGTTCATATTATGTAAATCTCAGATATTTCAGAAACTGTAGCAACAATATATATATATATATATATATGTATCGTATAGTTTTGCATTTAAATTATATTAACCATATAAAACTATAGAATAAAAAAAAAATGTTTGTGCCTGCTGTTTTTTGTTCAGCAACAATGCTTATTTTAGCAGAAGTGTAATAGTAAATGTATAGGTTCATTTCTTTTAGTTCAAGGGGAATTTTAAAATCCCGTCCTACTCCACAGTGTCCCCGGGATTGTGGATTCACAATCACCCCAGCCTCAAAACATGCTTGGAATTCACGGTTTAATACAGAACTGGTTGGCTTAGGACAATGATAGCGCTGAACTTGCCATGTGCCTGGGGCTATATCAGATCAAAATTGCTCTCTTGCCTCTGGATGCTCTGGGAGTACAGGGGCAACCATTTTGCACATTGCCTTTGCCCTTACACCTGTGTTATATAATTTGTGGTCAATGTGTTCTACCTTTGCTAACTAGTTTTCACATATTTTAAATACATTACTAATGCATTTTATTTGATATGACAAACAATACATACTTCATATATATATAAATTCGGTTTAAGAAAAAAAGCCCATCAATTTGTTGATGAATATATTTTGAGAAATTAAAAATGCATCTAAATCTGTGAAACACTACGAAGTTGTGGTACAATTTCCTGATGAACTTGGCCTTACATAACCAGCAGACTGGGATGTTAAATGACAGTCTTATTATTGTGATTGAAAATATCCTGTTGTTTACACTGCATGGTAGCAGAAGTACAACTGTTTTGGAATGAGACTGAAATTACTGACTTATTGAGACTCTTTTGATAAGTCAGAATGAAAGGGCAAAAGGCCAGATGTACTATAGTTTTCCTGTGTAATCCCAGCCCAGGATTTAGGGATCGCTTTTAGACCTAGATCTTGTTTTGGAAACAGTTAGAGTGAAAGTGCAAAAGGGCAGTTTCCTTATGAGTCCCACGTCACCTGAGCTGCAAGCAAAGTGCAATATTATAACAGCAAGAGAACATTCAAAGAGGAGGTTAAATGTCTAAGAGACACAAATGGCAAAATCAAAGACGAAGAAAAAAAAATAGCAAATATATTCAATGATTACTTTTCACAGGTTTTTACAAAGGAGGACATGGACAACATGCCCCACATGTCGACCTGTTCCTATCCAATTTTAAATAACTTTAGCATAACAGAGGCAGAAGTGTTAAAGGGACTAGGAGCTCTTAAAATAAACAAATCCCCTGGGCCGGATGAGATCCTCCCAATAGTACTCAAAGAAATGAAAGTTATTTACAAACCGCTAACCAAGATCATGCAACAGTCTCTTGACACAGGGGTTGTACCGACAGACTGGAAAATTGCAAACGTAATACCGATCCACAAAAAGGGAGACAAAACCGAACCAGGTAACTACAGACCAATAAGCCTGACTTCTATTATATGTAAACTTATGGAAACTATAATCAGTATTAGGTCCTCTGCTATTCCTAATCTACATTAATGATTTAGATTCTGGTACAGTAAGCAAACTTGTTAAATTTGCAGATGACACAAAAATAGGAGTAGTGGCAAACACTGTTGCAGCAGCAAAGGTCATTCAAAATGATCTAGACAGCATTCAGAACTGGGCAGACACATGGCAAATGACATTTAATAGAGAAAAGTGTAAAGTATTGCATGCAGGCAATAAAAATGTGCATTATAAATATCATATGGGAGATACTGAAATTGAAGAAGGAATCTATGAAAAAGACCTAGGAGTTTATGTTGACTCAGAAATGTCTTCATCTAGACAATGTGGGGAAGCTATAAAAAAGGCCAACAAGATGCTCGGATATATTGTGAGAAGTGTTGAATTTAAATCAATGGAAGTAATGTTAAAACTTTACAATGCATTAGTAAGACCTCACCTAGAATATTGTGTTCAGTTCTGGTCACCTTGTTACAAAAAGGATATTGCTGCTCTAGAAAGAGTGCAAAGAAGAGCAACCAGAATTATCCTGGGTTTAAAAGGCATGTTGTATGCAGACAGGCTAAAAGAATTGAATTTATTCAGTCTTGAACAAAGAAGACTATGCAGTGATCTGATTCAAACATTCAAAATCGTAAAAGGTATAGATAATGCCGACCCAGGGGACTTTTTTGACCTGAAAAAAGAAACAAGGACCAGGGGTCACAAATGGAGATTAGATAAAGGGGCATTCAGAATAGAAAATAGGAGGTACTTTTTTACACAGAGAATTGTGAGGGTCTGGAACCAACTCCCCAGTAATGTTGTTGAAGCTGACACCCTGGGATCCTTCAAGAAGCTGCTTGATGAGATTCTGGGATCAATAAGCTACTAACAACCAAACGAGCAAGATGGGCTGAATGGCCTCCTCTCATTTGTAAACTTTCTTATGTTCTTATGTTCTTATATTCTTATGTTCAATAAAGGAGAGACAGCGCAAGCTGAGGATCATCTGTGGAACGTCGAGGTCTTGCTTTGAGTAAAAAAAAAAATTAAGAAAAAGAGGAAAACTTTCAGAAAAAAAAAGAATCTGCTGAAATCAAGGTTTGGAATATTTTGTTTAGTATTTAACGGATAAGGTTAAATTCTTGTTGAATAAAAATGTATTTTTTCTTTCTTATTGTAAGTTAACCTTGTCCTTTACATTCAATTAAAAATGTTTAATCCCCCCTACATTTGGGGGACCCTTATACAGACGACTCTTTAAAGATGACTGCTTGTATTAACTGGCTAGTTACGGATGTTTATTGACGTATTTAAGTGCTTGGGCTGGGATTAAAACAAAATGTTGACACACCTGCTAATCGCAAATTACAAACCTGTACTTCTTGGTAGTTTCTTGTGAGAAGGTTATTCTACTTATAAAAAAAACACCTGCTGTACACGGGGTAGTAATTTGCGGGCGGGTCCCAGCCTTACAGGGGTACTCAAGTGTTTTTGTGTGTGTGTGTTACATGTTCCCATATGTTGCTGCAACTGTTTAAATGAGGTGTGTGTATTGTGTTTATTTATTTTTTTGACGTCCTGACCGCTTTTTCTACGCTATTAAATTGCAGTCCAAAGTGCTCGGTTTCCAAGATGACTTCAAATGTACCCATCAAAAGAACTTCAGAACTACATTTACCATCACCCCCATCATAGATACATGAGCAGGAGAATGATGGGAAATGTAGTTCTGAAGTTCTTCTGAAGGGTACATGTGAAGCCATCTTGGAAATTGAGCACTGTAGTAGACTGCAATTTAATAGTTTAAAAAAGTGGTCAGGATGTCAAAACAAAAACAATACGCGCACCTTATTTTAACAGTTGTAGCAATATATGGGAATGTGTAACACACACAAAAAAACAGCTTGAGTTCCCCTTAAGTTTGTTAATTAGTTAATAGGTGACCCTTGAAATAAAGTGTGATTTTATATTGACTCTGAATGTAGCAGGGTGGGTGTGAATATTTAAAAAGGGATGATTCAGCTGCTGCTTGGGTATAGAAAGCTGGATAGATGAGAAACCCTCATATATTAAACAAGCTGTATTCTTTACACATAACTGATGCAAACTGCAGTGACTTCCATAACCTACAACCTGGCTCTTTACCTTTCAGCATTTCAGCCTTGCAGAGCCTGAATCATGGGTAACACTGTGTCAATCAAAAATGAAACTAACTACTCGTGGTCCTACTGCTGGTCCTATAAGGGCACCTCCCCCTACTTAAAGGTAAATAATTGACAAAGAATTACAGAAATGATAAGAGAAGGGGGGAGGGGATGGGTAGGAGGGGAGGGAAGGGTGTGGTGAGGGGGGTGTAAATAATAAAATGCATCCTTCCTTGCTCTCTTGTTCTTTCTCTTTCAATCAATCTGTCTCTCACAGTGTCTGTCAGCTCTCTTTATCAGTTTCTCTCTCACGGTTTCTATCTTACTCCCTACTCTGCATCTCGCTCTCTCTGTCTCTCAGTCTCACTTTTTTTCTCTGCCTTTCTCACTAATATGTAGATTTTAGCATTACTGGTATGGATGCGCACACCTTATGTAAATAATAGGACATATTAGCTTGTACAGTGCCCAGGCAAAATTAAATGATCACTTGTAACAATAATATATACAGTGTAATTATCACTTGTGAAATGATACATTATAATATATAACAAGTTAGGGTTGAGTTGGGTGCTAAACTACTAACTTTGTACCTTAATAACTGTGTTTGTGAGAATTACATAGCCTACCGATTTCAACGTTTAGATCCACTTGTATAAAAGCTGTATAAACATGGGCTTTCAGCAGCTTACTTAGTTTCTGAGATCTGGATACCTGTTTTTATTTTTAATCTTTCCCTTTTCACCCTATTAATGTGTTTTATTTATTTTTGACATTTTTTTGCGCTCATCTACAGGCTACATTGAACTATTTTAGTACAAAAAATGGCAAGATACATGTGGTCTGTTCTAAGGTAGGGCCTTTTCAAGGTCTGATAATATATATATATATATATATATATAAAACGATTATTGAATTATAATGAAAAAGCCCCTTGCATCCGGGTATTGTAGTACACGTCACGGCACTTTGTGATATGTGTCTCTGTAACAATACAGATCTTTAATGCTGTTGTCACAAACAATTCCTTCCTTGGATACAAAACAATATTGTGGTCTCATTGTTTTCTAAATTGACTTTTTTTTTTAAATGAATTCAAAGTGGAGAAAGCTCTTTCAAATCAGGGGAATAACAATCATTCTTGTATGATGGGACACTTGGTGTCTTGAAAACCAAAACGATTTTAACTTTAACTACACTACACCATGCTGTTTACTGTTTTTATTTACATTAAAAAAGACCTATTACCATTTAATACAAAGGTTTTAAAACGCACTCATGACTTCTGCCATTGACTCGCCTGCTTGTTTAGAACCACCTAGCAGCAGATGTAATATCACACTAAAGAAGCACATGAAATCTCTCCAGTTTGATCTACAGCTCCCATAACGCACACCGAGTAGATATAAATCAGCGAATGAGCGTTTATATACTGTAGGCTACACAGAGACTGGAGCATCTCTCAATATTAGAGCAGTAATACATTTAATAACAACAGCGAAACAACGATTATTTAAAATAGGAAATCAAATGCCATAGTTTCCCCTCAAAATATATATTTACCAAGTAGAACAAAATAAATAAAAAGCTCACAGTAGCTTTACAAGCTGTTTTTTAACCTTAGCACAAGGCTTGTATAACCAGCAACGGCACACTGCCTGGGAGTCGCTGCATTTGCTCAGAAAAGGGGCTACGTAATTTATAGATTGTACACCAGAAAAAAAGTGCTTTTCAGCCAAAAAAACTAAACTAAACTACCGATCTCAGTGCTTTAAACACTAAAGGCCAAGAACTGGAGTGTGAGGTGGTATGGGACTGGGAACTTAGATACAATTGTCTAGCTTTGCTTTAATTTTATACAGTTGTTACTTATATAATACTTTTTTTATCATTTTCTCCCCAATTTGGAATATCCAATTATTATTACAATTGTAATAAAAGTTATATAAAATAAAAGTTATACACAGTTTGTAAAACTTATGAACAAATTTGTTTTATTAAAGCTACCATGAATATAATTTCGGGAGAATGTTAACATATGACATATATCAGTTATGTTCTACAGTTTATTTGAATTATATTAAGGTGTATTAATAGGGCTGTGTTTACAGGTAAATCGTCTCTGATTCAGTAGTATCTACATACGGAATTCAAGTGAATGCGTATACTGTACTGACACAAATACTTACTGATATGGCGTCTTATTTTTTTTATTTCATAACTACATTCAATTATAATTATTAAGACTAAACTGATACAACCATAATCGCAAATCCTCAATAGGTGGCAATGAAGCAGCCAGTGTATTTAAAAGACGTATGGAGGTTTTTCTTTTTTTTCCACTGATCACAATATACATGATTAACCAAGATGTGCAGTATAACTAGCTTATGTGTAATATACATGATTAAGGTGTGCAATATAACTGGGCTACAATTGATGTGCAATAATTACTATTTATGTGCAAACTATAATGAGTTTATCAAGTGTGCAATATGATCAACTATGATATTATTTAATATTGCAAAATTAAAAAAATAGGGCACCACACACTCGCACACGCTCACAAACACTCACACACGCATACAAACTCAAATATAGAGCGATTTGGAAAAATGTTAGCCTCTTAAATGCATTATTTTCAAAGTATATATGACTGCATACTATTTAAAATTTTGTGTGCATCCAAATAAAATTTCAATTGGCTATTAACCAATAATTCCAATATGTGTACCAAAATTGACAGTTAGCACAGTTGTGATGATAACGCTTCATCTATAATAACCGATGCGCTTAAATTTCACGATAACTGCTTGGAAGTCGTAAAGTTGCTTGCAACTCTAGTTATTATTATTATTATTATTATTATTATTATTATTATTATTATTATTATTATTATTATTATTATTATTATTATAATGGGAAGCCTATTGTTATTGCTGTGTTTATTATTATTATTATTATTATTATTATTTTTCTTCCCAAACATCATCGCAGAGTTATGAAAACGCATACGTAAGTAGATGCCTATGGCTGGACAACCAGACTGGCGTCCCCGAATGAAAAAGTCACATGGTTTGACCGCCATATTGGATCTCGTGGAACTTTTGGGAATTTTTCAAAACTCTTGCCGTTAAAAACAACTTAAGGTGGAACTATGACAATGGCAGCAGATAGTGCAGCAATGGCCTATAAAACACATATGTTCAATCGAGGTCGATTGACCAATTATTTTGCCCGCTACACTGGTAGAGGTCAAACGTGATGCATGACATCATCAACATACGCAATTGGCTATACAACTGCCTATAACTTCTTATCGGCTGCACCAAAATGCACGAAATTTGAAATGGATGTAGAGGACTATGGGATGTTATGCCATCGTAAATATGGCGGCCTTTGGTCACATGGTGTGGCAGCCATCTTAGATTTAATGAAAATGTTGGGCAATTTTCAAAATTTTCTTCTCATGAACAGTAAATAGCACAGTTGTGAAAAATGTTGTACATAGTGCGCTAACCAATGTGCTTAAATTTCACGATAACTGCTTGGAAGCCATAAAGTTGCTCACAACTCTAGTTCATGTTGTGTTTCCAGCCTTACCAGGAAAGTAACATCCTGTAAGGCTACCTTTTCTTTCTACAGTCTATTTTTCTGATCTCTGCCTTGTTCAGTACTTAAGTATATCTAGAAATGCCAGAGAAAGTTAGTTGCAATTTCAGCTGTGTAAAAGAACATAGAATCAGACTTAATTATAATGTATCAATTTGCTTGTTACCAACTTAAGTATAACTGGTTACATTTAAAAGTTGAGTTCAAATAAGTTAGTTGAATACATATAGCAATTGTGTAAAACCAACTGTTACATTTTTCTTGTTAAATACTTAATTAAGTTTAATAAATTGATTGCAGTCAAAACTTTAAAGTCTTTAGCTACTTAAGTTACACTTACTGTACAAAACTAAGTATTTGTAACTTTAAACCATTACAAATTGAATACTTAAAAACATCCATGCAACCCTTAGACAAAAGTATTTTCAACTGATTTTTTTGCTATGCAGTTCTAGTCATTATTAATATTAATTAATTCGGCTGATGCCTTTATCCAAGGTGACTGACTAATACAAAGCAGTATACAGTACATATAACAACACACACACACACACACACACACACACACACACACACACACACACACACACACACACACACACACACACACACACACACACACACACACACACACACACACACACAGTGTAATAGCTATAGAGCACCAAAATAAAGAACCAGGTTACATAAGGAAGGCATGGAGCAAGATCATGTTTCGCTAATGAAGTACAATACAGTATAGCACAATACATTACGCCAATATCAGTTAGGCAGGGGAGTAAAGTAATCAGAGGAGAAGAAATTCATCGTCGACAGGTGCAGTCTGAACAGTTGGGTCTTGAGGAGACAAGATTGAGAGGTAAAACAGTTCACATATCATTAAGATTGATTTGTTTTTTGTTCCTTTATGTTTTTAGGGAAGTGGCATACTCCGTCCCTTTGATAAACAAGAGTACAAGCAAGAAGCCTTTCACAGTTACATCTACATCAAGTACGGGTGCCATGACAAAGAAACCTGTCATGCGTATAAAAATCTAAGATACGAATACTACGCGTATAGGAACCCGACCTTCACGATCCGAGAGAGCTCTGACCGCTCGTGCATACTACTGGAATGTACCACAGAAAGCTATGTGCCCAGTTGTCCAAATTATGGTAAGCCATCTGAACTACTTACTGTACTTCCTTTATAAATCATTTTGAAATACCACACATAGAAAAAGGTCTGTTTCATTAACCAAGCAAGTTTTCTTGCATGCTACTGTTTTTCTCTCTTTCTCTCATGTGTGTGGCTTGTTTGCCTGCACGTATGGAGGAGCAAGACATTCTGGACTTCTAGGCTATTTGGGAGAGACAGCCAGAGTTGGGTGTAACAAAATGCATTACTTAAGTAACCCGCTACTGTAATAGTACTTTTTTATAGTAAGGACATATGTGGCGGAGTGTCCTGCCTCTTTGTTTATTATTTATTTTATATTATGATTTATGTTTATACTACAGCGAAGCGCTGCGTATTTGTTATTGTTTTGTCTTTTTAAAACCTTGTGAGGATGCGTGGCTGATCAGCTACTGATTATTTAACTAGCTGACAGTCGCGCATCCTTACTAAACTCGGGCAGACTATGGCCGAGGGGTAATAAGATAATTAACAGCTAGTTAACCCCTCGGCCAGAATAAAAAGCCTGCAGCTGTCCGCGCTCACGGAGGAGAGAGTACCGAAGAGAGTACGGGAGAGCGAGATTCAAAACCTAAACAACTGCTAAGCATGCTGGTTTTTCCCCAGCATGATACTTATTTGTTTATTTCTGTTTGTTTGGTCAACGTGCCCTTTTGTTTAGTGTGTTGTTTGTTTAAATCTTTTGTTTTGTTTATCATTTAATAAAACGCTGATCGCCGTTGCGCTTCAGCTTTGCCTCGCTAATTCCTGATTCTGTGTTTCTGGTCTGACGTCATCGCTGCAAGCATCCTGTTCACATATTGTATCTAGATGAGGGATACAGTGCCTCCAAGCGTCAGGCCAGGAATACTGGGTTTTTTGTCTCAAAAGGAGTGTTTTTTTTGTTTTGTTTTAGAAAAATAAAAAAATTAAGTGATTAATTTGTTGCTAAATCAGAAGATGGTCACCTGCATAAAAGCCTGCAGCTCTCTTCCCTCAGTGTGGGAGAGAGAGAGAGAGAAAGAGAGTTTCATGCTTAACAGTCATGCTTAACTTGAGCTCCTAAATCAACCAGTTATATTGCATTGGAATGAAATAAATAATGGAGAACTAAAATAAAATAATATCATTAAAAGCAAAAAGAACACCTACAGCTGAAAAAGAAAAAGAAAGGTTCATTTAAACTTTAAAGAGAAATAGTTAAAAAGGACCAGGAGAGGAACAAAACTAGAGGAGAAAAGAAAGAAAGAAAGAAAGTGAAAGAAAGAAAGAAAAAATAAGGAAGGAAATAAAAGGAAAATAAAGGACAGAAAATTAAAAGAAAGCCTGAAAGAGAGAACTACAGAGTAGTCTGTCAGCTGTAGAAAATAAGAACAAGGTAAGCCACTCAAATTAAAACATTTAATTATTATAGAAATTAAGAAATACTGTACTGCAAATACTGTAAAAATTCACATTCAAATTCAGTCAGAGTGTAAGTGGCAGTTGGTCTGTGTGAGAAATGGATACATTGAGCAACGGCAGAGCAGCAGAGCAGCCCCTCCCCCGCACCCACTGCTCTCCAATCATCACATACCCTCTAGAGGTGAAGAGTGTGCGCGCCAGGAAACTGCACAAGCAAAGAATACTGAGGGAGAGCCCAGAGACTCTCATTGCAGACTACATGCAGTCTAAAGACAGGACTGTGATTACCAACCTGCTGTTCCACACTGAGAACACCAGTGCCTGGCAAGCAGCAATCTGCAGAAACTACACATTTATAGTAAAGAGGGGCATCAGTAAAGGGAGGCAGGTACTAATAAAAGATGAAACAGACCATGAAACTACTGTGCTCACGATTAATCTATACCAGAACGGTACTATTGTGGTGCAGGGCAGTGAGGCCAGTCTTGTGGGGTTTGAAGAGATTTTCATAACCCTAAAAAATATGGCAGAAACTGAAAAATTAAAACCAGAGAACAAAGAAAAGAGAAAGGATGAACAGCAAGCTACTGAGATGAGCCTCCCTGCCCCTGACAACACTGACAGCATTGAGAGCACAACCCCTGCAGACACCGACAGCGAGCCCCATGCCCGCCCGCCCACCCGGAGCTCCACAGCACAGTCTCGCAGCTCAGGGAGAGCCTGGCCCTGCTGGAGGTGGAGCTGGTGGAGCTCTGGGAGCTGGTACTGACCAGGCTCTCAGACAACGACCCCACCACACAGCAACTCGGAGACCAACTCACCCAGGTGAAAAATGAATACAAAGCCTTGTTCAGAGAGCTGAGAGCAGAGGTGAAGGAGCTGCAACAGGACAGAGAGGCTCTAAAGAGGGAGCTGGCGGGAATGAGAGAGGAGATGCAGCAGAGAGAGAGGAGACACACCACCCCCAGCAGTAGCAACTCCACGGGAAGCACCGTCATCCAGACAGCAACAAAACCCTGCAGAGAAACAGCGCCACACACACGCACCACCCCAGCCAGGCACGCTGACACACCAACACACAACTCAGACCTCACACACAGCGACAACACACAGTCTGACACTGGACCAGAGCCGGAACCAGAGCCAGAGGCAGCCCCGACCCCCCCAAGCAGACAACAACACCACGCTGAAGTAGCCCTGCTGATAGACTCCAATGGGAAATTCATCAGTGAGCAGCGCCTCTTCCCTGGACGGAAGGTTTCAAAGATATGGTGCCCGACGATGGGGAAGGCCCTGCAGGAGCTGTCCGTGTCGAGCCTCGGCACCCCCACACACATAATAATACATACGGGAACCAATGACCTGCGGGCCCAGCAAGACAACGTGGCCATATCGATAATTAAAGTGGCTGAAAGGGCCACACAGGAGTTCCCGAACACAAAAATCATAATTTCAACCCTGTTACAAAGAAGGGATATCCACCCAAAATTAACAGGGAAAATTAATGCAGAGATATCCCGTGGGTGCGCTCTGCTTCCAAATGTTCACCTGGTCCACCACCCCACCCTCGGGCAGGGTGCACCTATCTTCTCAAAGAACTTAAAGGATGTCGCCCTGGGACGGGACCCTACCAGCACCCCACAGAGCAGCAGAAGAGCTCCCAGCTACGGAGTGCAGCGCAGCCCAGAGCCAGCGAGGTGGACCCCCAGGAACCTGAGACCTCCACAGGGACAACACCAGCGACACCCGCCCAGCCCAGCCCAGCCCAGCAGAACCAGGACTGGCCCAGCACACCACCCCGCACAGCCAGCCCAGCCCAACAGACCCAGGACCGGCTCAGCACACCACCCCGGACAGCCAGCCCAGCAGCAAGTCCACCAGCAGGCCCAGCACAGCTACGCCGCGGTTCTCAGCCGGCAAACAGGGACTGCCAGCACAGAACTGGGGGAGATACGCCACCTCCTCAACCTCATCTGCACTCGGCTCATGAGCTAAGTAACTGACACCAAAATGTAAAATAAATAAATAAATAAATAATGTATGGTAACTGCAATAGTTAAGAAGTGTGTATATAGACACTTGTAAATATATAATAATAGTAAATAGCAAGTTTATATATACTTTTTTCAAAACATTTTTTATTTCATTCCAAGTAATTGAATGGTTTCTGGAAGAATAGTAGTTAGAATTGATGACATCATTAACCATAACAATGTGGAACATCCAGGGGCTGAGCTCCTCAGCATTCGGGCTGAAGAGCACAGCCCCTGAATTTGTAAATAGTATTCAAAACCTTGATGTGATTATTCTACAGGAGACTTGGTGCAGGGCAGGCGTGTCCACTCACTGTCCCTCAGGCTATAGGGAGATAATAGTGCCCTCGCTGAAACACAGCACAATTCGGCACGGCAGAGACTCTGGGGAATTATCATCTGGTATAAAGCACAGCTCACCAAATCTATTCAGCCCATAAAAAAGCAGAGTCACATATGTGGTTAAAAATTAGCAAAAATATAGTCTCAAATCAGAATGACATCTACCTGTGTGCAATATATATTCCACCCTCAGAATCCCGTGCTTCGATGAGGAAATCTTTTCCAGTCTCCAAACAGAGATATGCCATTTCCAGGCCCAGGGGAATGTGGTTATCTGTGGAGATCTGAACGCCAGAACAGGCACACTGCCTGACTGTATCAGCACACAGGGAGACAACCACATATTTGGTCAAAACTCCCTGTACTCCACACCCATCAGCTCCCACAGAAACAGTTATGACCAGGCGACAAATAAAAATGGGAGAAAGATACTGCAGCTCTGTCAAGGCCTGGGCCTGTACATTGTTAATGGTAGGTTCCGAGGGGACTCTTTAGGAAGATACACTTACAGCTCGGCTCTTGGTAACAGTGTAGTAGATTACACCATTACTGACTTAGACCCCTCCTGTATTCGTGCATTCACTGTCAGGCCTCAATCCCCTCTGTCAGATCACAGTCAAACCACTGTGTTCCTTAAAAGAACAGAGCAAAGCAGCAACATGCAGACGCAGCCCAGCAAGCTGTACAACCTCAATCATTCATACAGATGGGCTCCAAACAGTGCAGAAGAATACCAGAAAGCAATTGGAAACCCAGAAATACAATCATTAATAGACACTTTTCTGGTCACCACATACCCACACAGTAAACAAGGTGTAAATCTGGCTGTAGATAATCTGAATAATATATATAATCAGACAGCTCTAAAATCTAAATTAAAAATAAATAGGAACACTAAAGAGAAAAAAATTGAAAGAAGACAATTGGTTTGATGAAGATTGTAAGAATTTAAGAAAAGAACTTCGACAATTATCAAATAGAAAACACAGACAACCAGACAACCAAGATCTACGCCTTAGTTGCAGTGAGACATTAAATAATTACAAACACACACTCAAAAAGAAAAAGAACAACCATATCAATAAACAACTGACAGAAATCGAGGAGTCCATTAACTCAAACCAATTCTGGGAAAATTGGAACAAACTGAATAAATCAAAACCGGACGAATTGGCTATTCAAAATGGAAACACATGGAAAGAACATTTTGAAAAACTATACAAAACAATACCACAAAATGGACAAATATTAGACCAAAAATATTTATGAAAAACTAAAACAAACGGAATTGTCAATTAAAGACAATCAGAACCCCCTGGACTCACCGATCACTGAGCAGGAGCTAAAGGAGAAATTGCAGGCCCTCCAGAATAGAAAAGCCAGCGGGCAGACAGCATCTCCAATGAGATGCTGAAACACAGCAACCCCAAGCTGCAGGAGGCCCTGCTCAAACTCTTCAATATAATTCTAAAGGTGGGTTATTTCCTGATATCTGGAATCAAGGATTAATTACACCCATATATAAAAATGGAGACAAATTCGACCCCAATAATTAGCGGGGCATCTGTGTGAGCAGTAATCTGGGGAAGGTGTTCTGCAGTATCATTAACGCCCGGATACTGGCCTTCCTTACCGAACACAGTGTCCTGAGCAAGAGTCAGATTGGCTTCCTTCCAAAATACCGGACATCTGACCACGTTTACACCCTACACACCCTAATAGACAAACATTTAAACCAAAATAAAAATAAAATATTCGCTTGTTTTATAGACTTTAAAAAAGCTTTTGACTCAATTTGGCATGAAGGATTATTTTACAAACTTATCCAAAGTGGTGTAGGGGGTAAAGTATATGACATCATCAAATCTATGTATACAGAAAATAAATGCGGGGTTAAGATTGGCAATAAAAGAACACAATTTTTCTCACAAGGGTGGGGAGTGAGACAGGGCTGCAGTTTGAGCCCAACACTGTTCAACATCTATATCAATGAGCTGGCCACAGTGTTGGAGCAGTCTGCAGCTCCTGGCCTCACTCTACATGACACTGAAGTTAAATTCCTGCTCTACGCAGATGACCTGGTCCTGCTGTCACCCACAGAGCAGGGTCTTCAGCAGAGCCTGTCACTGCTAGAGCAGTACTGTCAGACCTGGGCCCTGACAGTAAACAAGAACAAGACCAGAGTCATGATATTCCAGAAGAAAGCCAGATCTCAGGGAAATAAGTACCACTTCACCCTGGGCAAAAACACTTTGGAACACTGCACACACTACACCTATCTAGGCCTAGAAATCAGCGCGTCAGGGAGTTTCAACCTGGCAGTGAATGCACTAAAAGAAAAAGCACGCTGGGCATTTTATGCTATTAAGAGAAAAATTCATATAAAGATCCCAATTAAAATTTGGTTAAAAATTTTTGAAAGTGTCATCCAACCCATTGCCCTGTATGACAGTGAAGTGTGGGGTCCGCTCACAGAGCAGGATTTTACAAAATGGGACAAACACCCAACAGAAGCCCTGCATACAGAGTTTTGCAAAAGTATCCTGCAAATACAAAGGAAAACTCCAAACAATGCATGCAGGGCTGAATTAGGCCAATACCCACTATTGATTAATATCCAAAAAAGAGCAATTAAATTTTGGCTCCATCTAAAAAATAGTAACATAAACTCTTACCACCATAAAGCCCTGCAATACCAAGAGCAGAGCCCAGAGAAGCGTCCCCTCAGCCAGCTGGTCCTGAAGCTCACTGCACTAACACACACTAACACCAACCAGCTTCAGGACAGTTCCACTCTAACACATACAATCAGAGTAAACCAAATTATAGCACAAAACAAACAAGAATATCTTATTCATTGGGACACACACACTAAAACACAAAGCAAACTGGAATGCTATCGGGCCCTAAAAAGACACTACACCCCGGCTGAATACCTGACCAGGGTGAAAAACAGTAAACACAGACAGACCTTAACAAAGTACAGGCTCAGTGAGCACAGCCTGGCCATCGAGAAGGGCCGACACAGGCAGACATGGCTGCCCAAAGAGGACAGGCTGTGCGATCACTGTCAGCTCAATCAGGTCGAGACAGAGATACACTTTTTACTGCAGTGCACAAAATATAAGAATATAAGGGAAGCCTTCTTCCCAAAAATACAAAATCTCTGCATAGACTTCTCAGACTTGCCAGACCCAGAAAAACTCCCCATCTCCCTCGGCGAGCACACTAGCTGTATAGAAGTGGCAGCCCAGTACACAAGCGCCTGCCACAGCCTGAGGGACAGGGAGTGACACTGAGGCTCCTCACACAGGGAGGAAAAGAAAAAATAAAAAAAAATAAAATAAAATAAAATAAATAAATACATGTTATAGAATACATATATAAATGTATATCATTATTGTTATTATTATTGTTGTTGTGATGTGTTTGAAGTACTGTGTTGTTTTGTTTTATTTTTAAAAGTTTAAAAGTTTTAAATGTTCATTGTAAAGATGGAATTTACCCGTCATTGCTTTTGCAATACTTGTGAAAAATCAGTCATGCCAATAAAGCACTTGAAATTGAAATTGAATTGAGAGAGAGAGAGAGAGAGAGAGAGAGAGAGAGAGAGAGAAAAGAGGAGAGAAAAAAAACGAAACTTAAAACAAATATACAGGAACAGTGACAGCGACTGGCCAGCCTGACCTGTATTTATTATTTTTTGTTCGAGATTTGTTTTTGTTTAAATGGTTTATTTCGCTCTGTGAGCACATTTTCTTTTTGTTTAAACTTTTGATTTATTTTTGTATTTAAAAAAAACGGCGCACTGCATCTTTATTATTTAAAACTACTTGCCTGGTGTCAGTATTTTACCCGTCCCTGCTTCTGTCTGACGTCACCGTCTTAGCCATCCTGCCACAGGGAGTAATAATATTACAGCTACTTATAACAGGGTCAAACTTTATTTATTATTTTTGATTATGTGCACATTTGATTGTCACACTTTGTTCTTTCTCCCTTGTTACAAGATTATTGGCAAATAATTGTTATTTGTTTGGAATGATATAAATATAATAGCACCTGGCTTGATTTGTCTGAATGTCCATCTGTCTGTCTGTTCGTATGTGTGCATGCAGGTGAGAGGAACGGTACTCATGAGACAATGAAAGGGCAATGAGATGGGAGCGTAAGGGATTCTGTTCTGTATGTGACTGTTGTAAAACATAAGAAACTGAAAGTCTTTATTTCACAATTAGTGAGAAACTGAATTAACCTGAACAGAGTAAATATGTGAACAGGGGCGCCGATCCCTACTGTAATGTGGGGACTACAAAGTCTTATAAAACAGACTTCATAGCTCTAGTTGTAGTTATTTAATACAGGTCCTAGATTAAAAGGTTTTTACAGTGTCTTTAATATACTATTCTAAAATTATTGTATATTATTTTCAGTATGCATTTAATTACCAATATAAAATAACTTTTATTAGAACAACTAGGAACAATTAGGGCTGAAGATTTTGCCTGTTTTCTCTGCATTCGTGTACACACCTGCATAGACTACGTACATATTTTCTACTGTCTGCAGCAAATTAGCCCTCAACTCAGGCTAAGTTAACCAGACTGCTAATTAATAATTATGGGGACAGTTAAACATGCTGGGATTGAAACGGGATTGTATTGATTTCCCAGAACTCTTTGACGGCCATGTTACAATCTTGACAAAACTGGGCATGTTGTGGGTTCCCTATTGGTGCATCTGGTAAGGGTGCTCCACGTGGAGTGCAGGATGCGCTCTATAGCCTGGACGTCGTCGGTTCGAGTCCAGGCTATTCCACAGCCGACCGTGGACGTGAGCTCCCAGGGGGCGGCGCACAAATGGCCCGGGGGGGGGGGGCAGGATGTCCTCGGCTAACCGCGCACCAGCGACCCCTGTAGTCTGGCCGGGCACCTGCGGGCTTGCCTGTAAGCTGCCCGAGAGCTGCGTTGTCCTGTAGCTCTTGGGTGGCTGCATGGTGAGTCCGCAGTGTGAAAAAAGTGGTCAGCTGATGGCACGTGCTTCGGAGTACAGCATGTGTTCGTCTTTATCCTCCAAAGTCAGCGCAGGGGTGGTAGCAGTGAGCTGAGCCTAAACATAATTGGCCATTCCAAATTGGGAGAAAATAATAAAAATAATTGGCAACGACTAAATAAATAAAAAAATAAAAAAAACGGGGCATGTTTTATTGTTTTGTGGATGTGTTGTTTTTTACCCATCAGACAACAAAGAAAACCATTATGCAATAACTAATCAAATAAAAGGAGAGATAGATCTAATTTGATCTAATTTCATTAAACAACACCAGTTCACATTGCAGTTTGTGCCGTTTCTCAGCTCAGTGTTTAGTGAAAGTAGGATGAATGAACTCTTGCACTTCAAACAAGAAGGGAACAATTTAACAAACCCTGTGATTCGCTAGACTAGAGCCAATGTCAGGCTGTGATTTTGTACAAGTGAGTGGAAGGAATTTCTAGTGTACTGCGCGTCAATAACAAGCCAGTCATGTTCTTCACTGTTTCAAAGAAGTTTAATTTCTGAAATAAGAGAGGGCAAGGCTATGTGGTTCGCTCCAGTCCAACACCAAACACATCACACAGAACGTAATAGTTAGAAGTTCAGAACAACATTTTTTCACTTTTTATATATTTTAGTTATTTCATTATTTATTTTTAAAAATGTATTAAAAGTGGGGGGGACCTGTGCCCCTTGTCCCCCTCAGGATCGGCTCCTATAAGAACATAAGAACATAAGAAAGTTTACAAACGACAGGAGGCCATTCAGCCCATCTTGCTCGTTTGGTTGTTAGTAGCTTATTGATCCCAGAATCTCATCAAGCAGCTTCTTGAAGGATCCCAGGGTGTCAGCTTCAACAACATTACTGGGGAGTTGGTTCCAGACCCTCACAATTCTCTGTGTAAAAAGGTGCCTCCTATTTTCTGTTCTGAATGCCCCTTTATCTAATCTCCATTTGTGACCCCTGGTCCTTGTTTCTTTTCAGGTCAAAAAGTCCCTGGGTCGGCATTATCTATACCTTTTACGATTTTGAATGTTTGAATCAGATCACTGCATAGTCTTCTTTGTTCAAGACTGAATAAATTCAATTCTTTTTAGCCTGTCTGCATACAACATGCCTTTTAAACCCAGGATAATTCTGGTTGCTCTTCTTTGCACTCTTTCTAGAGCAGCAATATCCTTTTTGTAACAAGGTGACCAGAACTGAACACAATATTCTAGGTGAGGTCTTACTAATGCATTGTAAAGTTTTAACATTACTTCCATTGATTTAAATTCAACACTTCTCACAATATATCCGAGCATCTTGTTGGCCTTTTTATAGCTTCCCACATTGTCTAGATGAAGACATTTCTGAGTCAACATAAACTCCTAGGTCTTTTTCATAGAGTCCTTCTTCAATTTCAGTATCTTCCATATGATATTTATAATGCACATTTTATTGCCTGCATGCAATACTTTACACTTTTCTCTATTAAATGTCATTTGCCATGTGTCTGCCCAGTTCTGAATGCTGTCTAGATCATTTTGAATGACCTTTGCTGCTGCAACAGTGTTTGCCACTACTCCTATTTTTGTGTCATCTGCAAATTTAACAAGTTTGCTTACTGTACCAGAATCTAAATCATTAATGTAGATTAGGAATAGCAGAGGACCTAATACTGATTATAGTTTCCATAAGTTTACATATAATAGAAGTCAGGCTTATTGGTCTGTAGTTACCTGGTTCGGTTTTGTCTCCCTTTTTGTGGATCGGTATTACATTTGCAATTTTCCAGTCTGTCGGTACAACCCCTGTGTCAAGAGACTGTTGCATGATCTTGGTTAGCGGTTTGTAAATAACGTCTTTCATTTCTTTGAGTACTATTGGTAGGATCTCATCCGGCCCAGGGGATTTGTTTATTTTAAGAGCTCTTAGTCCCTTTAACACTTCTGCCTCTGTTATGCTAAAGTTATTTAAAATTGGATAGGAACAGGTCGACATGTCGGGCATGTTGTCTGTGTCCTCCTTTGTAAAAACCTGTGAAAAGTAATAATTTAATATATTTGCTATTTTTTTCTTCATCTATGATTTTGCCATTTGTGTCTCTTAGACATTTAACCTCCTCTTTGAATGTTCTCTTGCTGTTATAATATTGGAAAAACATTTTGGAATTGGTTTTAACCCCCTTAGCAATATTGATTTCTATCTCTCTCTTGGTCTTTCTAACTTCCTTTTTGACTTGTGTTTGCAGTTCCAAGTACTCTATGTGTGTGAAGTGTAAACTAAGCTCTCTTTAGCTGCTCTGTTGGCCTTCCCTGTACAGCCTGTTGCCTGCTGTGTTAAGTGTGTATCAAGTTGTGATAATGGTGTGAGTTAGTGTGTGTGTGTCTGTGTATTTAATATTTTTTAACTGAGAAAATCTGCATGGTGATATTGGAGAATAATGTGTAGATTTTTGATAACGCGATTCTCAAAATAAATCTTTTGATATTTTTCATTTGGTGTGCCATTTGCTTTGGTCTGCCCCTCTGATTCTAAAGAACCTGTGTGTTCTAAAACTATTTCTGGAGGCAAAACTCTTCCAGTGGCTGCAGAGTAAGGTAAAGTAGCACTGTTGCCAACCTTTATTTCTTTTTCTTTAATTCAGGGTGCCCGTAAATGAGTTGCAAAATGTAAATTAAAAGTTTTTTCTTTCGCTACGTTTTATGGGGTCTATTTTCAAAAAAAGCTTATAAACACAGCATCGCCTGTGTAGCATATAGTGGGTAGAAATGTAAATTATGGTCATTTCTTTTCTTGAGATAGTATTTTTTCTGAATGGCTTTCCAACATCGAGTTGCAGCAACATTGGATTTGGAGTATATCTCTACGACTGGTGAGATTTTTCCTTTTGTTAGGGCAATACTTTTTGGATTACAATTTTATTTTTTGAATGGCCATTCTGTTTTTGGTTTTGGAAATCTTTTTGGTTTGTTGAACTGCTAGACTCGGATATTTACTTTGCACCTGTTGTTTTTCTCCATCCTTTCTTTTTCATCATTCTTTAAAAGACTGAATTGGCTCGCAATTGCGTATGTAGTGTGACGGAGCGTATTGTCCCTACCACGCTGCAGACAACCGGAATGGAGGACTCGAGACGCAGAGTAAAGGGCTATATGCCATCCGGCCCAGTATTTATTTTAAAATACAGAAAATAAATGAACAATAACAGCAAAATAAAACAGTAAAAATAGAAAAACAAAACAAACACAGAGCACGACCCTCACGGACGCCGGCTCCAGGTTGTGCGCACGCTCACAAGCCGCTGACACGCTGCTCTTTTTAAACAGGCCCGCGGAGTGTGCCCTCCCCCACATCGAAGTCCATGTGTAGGGCATACGCCCCATCACAGTAGTTGTATAATTGTGTAACCTTTTATGCACTGCTGTGTGAGCCATAGGCCCACAGTTTATGTTAATGCTGTCTGTTTGCTATAGGGTTGAGCATTTAAACTTCTGTGTCTTATTCTATATTATGCATTACTATAGGGATTGCTGTTACTACTTATTTCTCTGTGGTGCTATGAGTCTACAATTCGAATATTCATTATTGGAGATGCTTTTGTACATAAGCTTGCCCTCTACTAGAGTGATGTTTTCTAGTTCTTTTATTTCTATCATTTATTAGCTGTTACTTATTTTTAAATATGTACTCCTACATGCTTGTGAGTTTTTGCCATGATTGCATTATGGTGTATATCTCCTGTGAGCAGTGTAATAAAATACCATTGACATTTCACCTTGTTCGTCATTTAAAAATGATTTTCTTTTATTCGCTGTAGCTTGGCATTGCACATAATTTGTAATGACCGTTACAGAATTGGTGGCCAGTACGGGGAACATTTATATATGCAAATTGATACATATGTATATTTCATCCCATACCGTGTGGTACCTTAATCCGTATTACCATGTGGTGCCTTAATTTCTATTACTGTGTGGTATTTGTATGCAAATTCTATTTTTTACATGTGGTATTTTTTGTGAGTAATTCATTTAGTAAATATGGTTTTAAATAGTGCACAATATTTCTCAATAGGACTTACCATGTGCAAAATGCATTTCTGCCATTTGATGAATTAGGCCCTTGTTTTAAGCGACAGTAATAGCTCACAAAGCAGTATGTGTTGGAAAGCCTTCTCGGAACAGGGGTAATTTAAGACCACTGGCAGTCTTACTTGACAATTTCCTGTCTTTTTTAGCTTTGTCAACTCTTACCATCACTTAAAATGTAGTTTTGTGTTTTAAACAGAAGAGTCAATTATCCAAACTAATTGGGACCACATTGTCAATTTGTATGGATAATCCAACAATTACTGTTAATTAAAGATTTATTTTATAATAAAGTATAGGAAACAATTAACATATACAAGTACCTACTAATGATGTATAACTGGTAAAACTATTGTATCACATTAAGCATACACAATTTTAAAGCTTTACAAATAATTAAATTAATAGAATTTATTAAGTCCTAAAGTTGAGGTAATGGAATTTTATATTGTAAACATATTACAAAATATTGAAAATAATCAAAATAATGAAATTCAGTACAATACATTACATAGCTTTAGGAATCACTAGACTTCAAAAATGTGTTACTACAGTACTTTGATACTTGCTGTACTACAGTACTTTGATACTTGCTGTACTACAGTACTTTGATACTTGCTGTTACTACAGTACTTTGATACTTGCTGTTACTACAGTACTTTGATACTTGCTGTACTACAGTACTTTGATACTTGCTGTTACTACAGTACTTTGATACTTGCTGTTACTACAGTACTTTGATACTTGCTGTACTACAGTACTTTGATACTTGCTGTACTACAGTACTTTGATACTTGCTGTTACTACAGTACTTTGATACTTGCTGTACTACAGTACTTTGATACTTGCTGTTACTACAGTACTTTGATACTTGCTGTTACTACAGTACTTTGATACTTGCTGTACTACAGTACTTTGATACTTGCTGTTACTACAGTACTTTGATACTTGCTGTTACTACAGTACTTTGATACTTGCTGTACTACAGTACTTTGATACTTGCTGTTACGGCATTGTAATAAGATGCAATTGGAATAAATAAAAGCTGCTCCATACCATAAACAAGAAGAACTCTTCACAACTTACTGACAAAAAAGAAGAAATATCAGGAACGTGATCATTAAGATATTTGCCAATACATTTACTGGAAATGCGCTGCCGTTCTGCGAGAGAAAGTCACCCCTGTTTACAAGGTGAGGAAAGAAAGCCTTACCTGCCCGAATGCTACTGGCTTGTTGCCACTTGCTCATGTGAGAAAAGAAAAAAATCTTCAATATTTTTAAAACATAAACCAAAATGCCTTGCCTGTCACTGATCTGGTCCAGATGCAGCACTTTTCGTATTAGTTTTTTTTGTGTGTGTGTTTGTACCAGCTCTGAGACATACCAAACTCAAAAGGCAATGAGTGTAAAGGTTATTTTGATTCTTGATAATGCCTTGGCTCACCCACCTTAAGAACAACCACAGACTACCGACAGCGCTGTTAAGTGTATTTTCCTACCTCCAAATTTTACATCTCTTTCAGTCTTTTATTCCCAGATTCTTGTTGAAAGCCAAAACAGTCTTCTTTCTTTTAGTTGCAATCTTTGTTGCATGCTTAATACACAACACACAATTCATCATGTGATCACAAGTGCATTCGGTTGATTAGACAGTATGGTGTATCAAAGATCTACTGTAATTATAATTGAACCCCATTCATTTTTCTACAGGCAGACAAGATGACAACAGACTGCAGCAGCAACAAGAGGAAGAACGGCGGAGGGAGGAACAAAGGAGGAGAGAAGAGCAGGAGGAAAGGAGACGCCTGGAGCACCTGGAGAGGGAGAGAAGGATTCAGGAGGAGATAGAGAGAGAAAACGAAGCCAGCAAGAGGCAGCTGGCCAACATCTCAGAGAAACTGAAACTCAAGCAGGAATTCAAGGGTCAGGAGTGCCATCACCAGCGCTCCCACATCTTACAGCAACTGGTGGAAGACGATGCCGCTGCAATCGACACGGACGAGGTTATTTTTTATTATTTTATTATTAGAATGATGATCAATAGCAGTGTTATTATTATTATGTTGAAGATGATACAACTGATGAGATTATTGTTATTCTTAATATTATTCAATTGCATCTGTATTACTATCATTATTTTGCAGCTGCGATCAATGTTGATGAGGTCATTGTCGTTGTTGCTAATGTTACTTTGGTAACACTTTGTTTTGAGTGCCATATCTAATATATTGATATAACACATTGATGTTCTACAGTAGGGTTCCCTTGGACAGTAACAGTCCAGCAGGTTTTATAGATAACCATTAAATCACTAAATTCTAAACACATGGAGAGCCCGCACCTTCTCCACCCTCGCCCCACAGTGGTGGAATCACTTTCCTACAGATGTCGGGACTGCCCAGTCCCTGACCACATTCCGGCGCCTCCTCAAGACTCACCTCTTCAGACAGCACCTGTAGAACCTTTAGAACAGATAATCATTCTTACTTAATGCGTTTTACTCGCACTTATCTGCTCCCTATTTTACTGCATTTAATCCTGTACTTTACAGAGTACTGTACTGTAATCTGCCACAACTGTTATTCAATCTGTAGTATTTTGCATTTAATCATGTCCTGATGTAACTATCACTGACACTGCTCTGATATTGAATCGTATTATGTCTTACACTTGTACTTACTAGAACTGTAGTCATTGTATTTTATTTTGCTCTTAACTGTATTAATAATTGTACTGTGTGATTCCTGAAATGTATTTTTTGTATACAACTATAAGTCGCCCCGGGTAAGGGCGTCTGCTAAGAAATAAATAAATAAAATTGAACCATTTTATTTTGATCAATTAAGCAGGTAGTAATTTGTTAAATTAAATAATTTAGTGAACATTTGGAACAAAAACCTGAATACCTCAAGGGCCAAAAATTGAGGCCATTGTCATAAGGAAGATGATAAAATAGGCTTAATAAATAAATAAATGCTGGTACTGGCCTTGATGCAGAGAGCGTTACCTGGTCCTGGCAAGCTTCAGCAGATTTCTGAAATGACAAATTCACTATAGATTGCCCTATTGCAGTTTCTTTTCCTTCCAAGATTTCCAAAATGGGAATTATACTTCAAATAGTCATCAGCTGTTGACTTTCTCTGATGTGGAAGGACGACATTGCTCTGCAAAAATGTTTCCCCCCGTCCTCGTAACTGTCTTGGGTACTCTTGAGCACGATCTACTGCTTTTTTTTGAATACTTTTTTAAGTAACATCTGCCTCCAGTTAAGCTTTGGTTTGCTCGTATAAATGTATACATTTTACATTTGGATTTGATGAGCAACTGTCCGCAAGTGTTACCTTATTGAGTTGTTTGCTTTCGGAAAGATTAATAAAGGCAACATTTTTAAAATTCAACAGCTCTGTCTTAAGGATGCCTAAGTAGGGAATATTTCATAAACTTTAAATAACTTGTGACATCAGTCTAGTTATACTGGTGTTCCAGTTTGGAGTTGCTGTGTAGCATTGTTGAAACAAATGCATAGTATATTTGTAGCAATACATTGGTTTTAAACCAGCAGCAAGTATGCATATTTTTATTTTATTGTGCATGGATTTAACACAACGAACAGTTACAGTTTTTTCTTACTGTCATTAATTTTTAATAATTATTTATCGTAATTCTGCGATACCTCAATAATTCTGCAACCCAGGATGGATTCTGCGAAATTGCTTTTCCACTGGGGACTCATTTATTGAAATTAAATTGATATAAAAAATATGCTTCTCTACAACATCACTAATTTCGCTAGTCTCTATTGTTCTTTCTTGGGGCTTGTAATAAGTTACATAGTAAAATAAATTCACTACTATACACAGTGCAGCATGTTATGTAAAAATACAATAAAACAAATGCAAAATATGATATTTATTATTTGAGTTGTATTGTGATCAGCTGTTTTTTTTCTTGTGTTTATTTTGCAGCTTGGAGACACTGAGAAGAAGTTCAACACTCTCTTGGTAAAATATGACATTAAGGAAGACCAGAGCCTACAGTCGTCACATATTGAAGATCGGATGAAAACACTACAAAATGAGCTTACAGCCCAGTACTGTAGGGAGCAGCAGTTATCAATTTGGTCTCAGTTTGCCTTCGACAGTGCTGTCAGATATGAAAATCTTTCCTTGACAGAGAAGTTCTGCATTCTGGAAGCTGTGGTCCAGCTGACAGTGGAGAGAACTTCACATGTCCTGACCAAACTGCAGGACCAAACAAACTGCAACGAGAATTACGGCTTTCTCTTCAGTCTCCTGGTACAAGTTTACGAACGAAATGCCACGTTAGCGGGAAACCTGGTGATGAGCATCCTAGACATGTTTTCTGAGCTGGCAAGTGAAAGCAAGGAACTCCTCGTTCAAATTCTGTTCAGCAAAGTCTGGACACCCTTGGAAATAATGGTCTTCATCCGCCTTACAGTTCACGTTCCTCAGGATCAAATGGCGTCTGTCCTTCACAAGACACAGACGTACCAACTCGACTTGCTTACTGTCATCTCTGCCATGAAAGAAGAAGATCCTGTCAAGTTCCTGCAAATGTGCACTGCAAACGAAAAGGATAAGGACCTCACCACCGTCCTGAATGAGATGCGGGCCAATAACTATCCAGAAAAAAATATTTCAATTATTGAAGAAGTACTAAGCAAAGTGATGGAGGAACTCCCAAAATATAAACTTTTTGACCTTAATGAGCAGATGAAAAATGATGGCATAAAAATGGTAAAGTCATTGGACTTCAGCAATCCTGATCCTGAAACCTTAGCCCAAGTTTTGATTGGGCTGTCCATTGCAGTCCAGGACAGCACAACCATCCAAAAAGACGGCAATAAAATCGAAGGTTATTTCCCACGTGTCACTCAGCTCGCATCTTTACTGATGCTCCTCCTTTCTAGCCAAGATAACGGATGTCTTCTTGAGATTGGGACCGGGGAGGGGAAGTCTAGTATTTTAGCTATGTTCGCTACCATTCAGGCAATCCGAGGCACGAGAGTAGATGTTGTGACCAGCTCCCCAGTCCTTGCCCGTCGGGACCAAGAAGAGTGGAAGAAGCTGTACAAGATGTTTGACGTGACTTCTTCGGTAGTACCTCCAAAAGTCTTAAACGACAGTAACGATTCCAGTAAGCGAGAGGCATTAATAACAGCAGCCTACGCCAAGCAGATTGTGTATGGGACAGTGGGGAATTTTGCGGCCGACGCCCTTAAACAGGAGTTTGAAAAGACACAAACCCGAGGGGAGAGGAGATTCGATCTGGTCATTGTGGATGAAGTGGATTACATGACTTTAGACAACGGAGTCCAGGTGACATTTCTGTCCCACGAAGCAAGCGGGCTGAGACATGCTGAACAGATACTGGCTCATATATGGTCAATGATCTATACGTATCAGCCCATAGAAATGGCAGAGACAAGTGCGATCCAGTGGGCAACAAAGATTCAGCATTTTCACAAAGCCGCCACAATGGCTGTGATGGGCTCAGAAACAGAACATTTCAAGTCACTGGATATTCTACAGCCTGGACTGCAGTTGGGGTTTTTCACACAGGAAGACATAGACAAGGTCAGGGCAGCTGAGATGGAAGCACAAAAGGAAAACTCCTCTGAAAAATCTATAGAGCAAAACTTTAAAGTTCTTCAAATCATCATGGACAAAATCGATGTCGATGAACAACATGATCTGCTGAGAGTGTTTGAGGAGGCACTGGAAAAAACTGTTTCCTTTAAGTGTTACTCAGCTGTGGAGAATAAAGCAGTTCCATTTGGGGAACAGAATTCACACAGTGGAGAAGTTACAATAAAGATGCTCCTTTTACCAGGTGGATGTGCATGTCAAATAGTATCTCAGGAAGAGATAATAGAAGCTACAGTTTCTGAATTAAGGTCCAGGATTAAATACTCAGATTCTAACATGCCCTTACTGCAAGATTTAAAGTCAGAGCCTTTCATTGTCATCCCTTATTTCCTGAAGGATTACATTGAGAACCGCTTGCCTGTCTTTGTGGAGAATGGTCTCAGAGCCATTTGTATGACACAGAATCGGGAGTACATGATTGATTTTGGGTCTGAAGATGCAAAGTCAGTGCAGGACTCTGAGAAACACCACTACCATGCTATAATCCCAGTGGATTTTAAGGCCAGTGGAGTACTGGAGAAGAACAAACGCTGGGGAGATGGTCTACAGCAGTTTCTGGAGATGAAGCACCAGTTGGCCATTACACCCTTATCCAACGTCACAAATTACTTGTCCAACTTCCATTACTTTCAGAGATACCTCAATGGTAAAGGAATATTTGGTGTCTCTGGAACGTTAGGAGGAGAAGCAGACATTGCTTTTCTGCGTAGTCAGTATAAAACCGAAAGCTATGTGGTGCCAGCTCATCGCCACAAGAAGGTGGTTGAGTTACCAGCAGTTCAAGTGAGGGGAGGAAAAAGTCAGTGGATAGAGACTATTTGTGAGTGCGTCCAGAAGGTTACAGAGAGAGGACAAGTTGCTTTAGTCATTTGCGAAGATGTGAAAACCGCGGAAGAGCTTCGACAGAGAATGACCGCTTCCAAATTTTTCTCTGCACCTGAAATAACAATGTACACCATTAGCGAGAAACACAACATTGAAAAAGTAAAATTTTCTTCGGGGAGCGTCATCATTGCCACCAACCTGGGAGGCAGAGGGACGGATATCAAAGTGGACAATAAGGTCAACGAATGCGGAGGGCTCTGTGTCATCCTCACCCACTTTCCTAACAGCCGCCGTGTAGAGAAGCAAGTATTTGGCCGCACAGCCCGCAAAGGCAATCCAGGAATGGTGCAGATGGTTCTGAACCGTGAAAACCTGGCTCCAGCCTACCA
Source organism: Acipenser oxyrinchus oxyrinchus (assembly GCA_030684275.1). Lineage (NCBI taxonomy): Eukaryota > Metazoa > Chordata > Actinopteri > Acipenseriformes > Acipenseridae > Acipenser > Acipenser oxyrinchus. The sequence continues at coordinate 89,756 of JAGXEW010000441.1, forward strand.
GGGCCAGCCCATTGAAATCATGAGGAAGCTGAGAGAGGAGTATGAGGTCAATCGTATCAAGGATATGGTCAGCGACGAGCTGTTGGAAATCAAAACAAGGGAAGAGCTTTTCCTCTGGTTCTGCACATACCTGAACTCCTTCGAACGGAAATACACTGAACAGGAAAGACTTGATCCTGCTGCAACAAACAAAAATAAATTTGACTACCATCCTGCCCTTAATGCCTTGAAGGAACGCTGGGCCTTGTGGCTTACTTTGCATGAGAAACAAATCGATGAACATGTGAATGTCGATGAGCTGAAGTCAGAGCTCTCTCACATGTTAGAGCACTCTGTGGATAAACTCCTACGAGGACAAAGTGACAATTTTTATGATCACATCAAACAAGCTGTGAAAAGGATGGACCTGCATGCTAGAAACAAGAAAGATGATTATGGCGCAATAACCTGCTGGAAGAATGCAATAGATGCTGACCAAGTCTTCAGAGCAGTTTCCAAGTACAACCTGGCCTACATCACAATCAATATGGGGACAGATGACTACATGAAGAAGGCCATGGAGCTCCTGAATGACTTAGAAAAAGATGTTGATGTCCACATCCTCGAAGCAACAAACACAATGGTAGCTTGCCGAATGTCTTGCTCAGCAAATTTTACATCCCACCATGCAGAGGGCACCAATTTCCAAGCACAAATGGAGACTCGGTTGAGTGTGTTCAACTCTTGGAAATTAAACATCAATAATGCCAAAAACAAATTGCATGAGCTTGAAATAAAAAAGGAAGAGGCGATCACCGAAGTGGCTGCCGTTTACACCCTTCTGGATGAGAAAGACCACATCGTCACAACTGAGCTGATGGCACTGTACGAGTATGGTCTGGGTATCGTCTTCGAGGTCAAGAAGAAGCCAAAGTTCTGCATCGACGCTCTGATCTGTGCCTTACTTGGGGCGTGCCAGGTGTTCCTAGGGGCTCTGGTCTGTGCCTTGTCATTTGGAACAGCCAGCCAGATTGGTCTTAGCTTGATTTCAGAAGGCGTTTCAGATATGATTGAAGGTATACAAGGTATGAAAGATGGTACATTTGACTGGGCAGGTTGGGCCATTTCCAAATCCATCAGCCTTGGGATGTCGTTAGCTACAGCTGGATTCAGTTTCTTTAAGAAAGCAGTTTCATCCATTTCTAAAGCTACCAAAGGCCTCCTGACTGGCACAAAAACGCTCTCCTCCGTGGCCGATGATATCATCCGCACAGGGAAAAGTGCAGTGACATTTTCGAAGGGAACAGCGAAGACAACTGTCTCTTCCTTCTCCAAAGATGCAATGAACAAATCGTGGAAAAACTTGATGTCAAGCAAAACATTGACCACCAGTTTCAAGGAAGCAGGGAAATATGCAGTTCAAGAAAGTATGATGCAAGTCGTGACCACAGGCTTGAATTATGCCATCGATGAAGGGTTGAAGGCTGCCTTCAACGATATTCTAAAAAAATGCTTCACGAATATCATCACTGACAGCATACAAGACAATGCTGATCTAAATCAGTATCTGACCAAAGTGATAGTTATACACGGAGTTCCAAAAGCCGCCTTGCAGACAGAAGACCCTGACACTTTCAAAATTCATGAAGACATCAAAAAGAAACTAACTGGCATCCTGGATGACAACTGCAATTCTAATGTGTCTAATCTACTAAACAGTCATGCTGTGCTCAATAAGGTTATAAAACAGGTTTCAGAAGTGCATGATAGTGCCAAGAAACTGATGCAGAAAGCCAAAGTCCCTGGCACTGTCCAAGGAGTCATCAAATTAAGTTTGAAAGTCACAGAGTACACCTCAGACTTTGTTCAGATGTTCCAGTCCTTTCCCACCAAATCAATTATTGACAACAAATTTGTTCCAGAGTTCATTAAGAACACTGAGCAATTTCTAGACCCTGAAGAAAAGAGGGCAGAGTACAAGAAGGATGGGAGACATAGTTTCCGAGAAGTAGAGAAACTTAAAATGGAGTTTCATCAGATGATCTCAAAAACTTTGTTGAGTGCATTCTTAGAAACCTTCACTGGCCATCTGACCTCTACAGTAACCAAAACTTTCCGCAAAGACCTAAACAAGGCTGCAGGAGACGCTGTTGGCAACCTCCTGGGTCGCTACAAAACTCAGCACTTCTTTTCTGACCAAAGCCACATTCAAGACATGAAGAAATCAATTAAGGGTCCTGCAAAATCTCTCACAGAGGCTGAGGGAATGGAGATCACAGAATATGTGAAGACAATCAGTGATGTAAACCGTCCAGCTACAACTGTGGACCTTCTGGCTTTGACAAAGAGTGATTTGATCGATGGCAAAGGAATTAAGCTCTTAGTGGTGGATGAACAAGGGAAGCAGATTTCAGATGTGAAATTCACTGGGAAAAACAGCTCTGCAGGAGACATAACATTAAGGCTGACAAAAAATCGGGACACGCTTGAAAGGTAATGTTGTTTTGACTTATGTGTGTGTGTGTGTGTGTGTGTGTGTGTGTGTGTGTGTGTGTGTATATATATATATATATATATATATATATATATATATATATACAGCTCTGGAAAAAATTAAGAGACCACTGCAAAATTATCAGTTTCTCTGGTTTTACTATTTATAGGTATGTGTTTGGGTAAAATGAACATTTTTGTTTTATTCTATAAACTACTGACAACATTTCTCCCAAATTCCAAATAAAATATTGTCATTTAGAGCATTTATTTGCAGAAAATGACAACTGGTCAAAATAACAAAAAGATGCAGTGTTGTCAGACCTCGAATAATGCAAAGAAAATAAGTTCATATTCATTTTAAACAACACAATACTAATGTTTTAACTTAGGAAGAGTTCAGAAATCAGTATTTGGTGGAATAACCCTGATTTTCAAGCACAGCTTTCATGCGTCTTGGCATGCTCTCCACCAGTCTTTCACATTGATGTTGGGTGACTTTATGCCACTCCTGGCGCAAAAATTCAAGCAGCTTCGGCTTTGTTTGATGGCTTGTGACCATCCATCTTCCTCTTGATCACATTCCAGAGGTTTTCATTGGGGTTCAGGTCTGGAGATTGGGCTGGCCATGACAGGGTCTGGATCTGGTGGTCCTCCATCCACACCTTGATTGACCTGGCTGTGTGGCATGGAGCATTGTCCTGCTGGAAAAACCAATCCTCAGAGTTGGGAACATTGTCAGAGCAGAAGGAAGCAAGTTTTCTTCCAGGACAACCTTGTACTTGGCTTGATTCATGCGTCCTTCACAAAGACAAATCTGCCCGATTCCAGCCTTGCTGAAGCACCCCCAGATGAGTCCAATTTTCAGCTTTGCCCAACACCTGGTCGTCTAATGGTTAGGCGGAGACCTGGAGAGGCCTACAAGCCACAGTGTCTCGCACCCACTGTGAAATGTGGTGGAGGATCGGTGATGATCTGGGGTGCTTCAGCAAGGCTGGAATCGGGCAGCTTTGGCATGAATCAAGCCAAGTACAAGGTTGTCCTGGAAAAAACTTGCTTCCTTCTGCTCTGACAATGTTCCCCAACTCTGAGGATTGGTTTTCCAGCAGGACAATGCTCCATGCCACACAGCCAGGTCAATCAAGGTGTGGATGGAGGACCACCAGATCAAGACCCTGTCATGGCCAGCCCAATCTCCAGACCTGAACCCCAATGAAAACCTCTGGAATGTGATCAAGAGGAAGATGGATGGTCACAAGCCATCAAACAAAGCCGAGCTGCTTGAATTTTGCGCCAGGAGTGGCATAAAGTCACCCAACATCAATGTGAAAGACTGGTGGAGAGCATGCCAAGACGCATGAAAGCTGTGCTTGAAAATCAGGGTTATTCCACCAAATACTGATTTCTGAACTCTTCCTAAGTTAAAACATTAGTATTGTGTTGTTTAAAAATGAATATGAACTTATTTTCTTTGCATTATTCGAGGTCTGACAACACTGCATCTTTTTGTTATTTTGACCAGTTGTCATTTTCTGCAAATAAATGCTCTAAATGACAATATTTTTATTTGGAATTTGGGAGAAATGTTGTCAGTAGTTTATAGAATAAAACAAAAATGTTCATTTTACCCAAACACATACCTATAAATAGTAAAACCAGAGAAACTGATAATTTTGCAGTGGTCTCTTAATTTTTTCCAGAGCTGTATATACACACTAAACCAGTGCAATGCTTTGAGACATTTTAGGCAATGCTTTGCAGCAGCTGTTCTTCATTGCAGTTCAACCTTGAATATGCAATCATGGGCATTTCTGCATGAATTCACAAAAATGGATGGACATATACTATAATGAGATGTGCTAACCCTTTGCGGTCCTATGTCGGACCTGGTCCGACATTGCAATTATTCCTATCAGGTCCATTGTTGGACCCTGTCCGACATTATCAAAAAAACGCAAAAAACGGGTTTCTAGTCGAGAAAACCATTCAATGGCCGAGTGGGAGCGACAGGAGCCGAGACAAGCCGAAAAAAATAAATAAATAAAAAAAATTAAAAAAGGCGTATCTCATGAATAGTCATACTTGCCCCTGGCATCAGATAACGGTGGCCACAAGCTGGCTGTTACTGTATCAGTGCACAGAGAATATCACGGATATTTGCAGAGCTTTTTTGAGATGTTATAGTAATAAAATAATGACTTGGATCGCATTATTGAGGAGTTTAGTGATAAAACAAGTGATCAGGAGATGATTGATCGGTATGTACGACTATTATTATTATTATTATTATTTATTTCTTAGCATATGTGAAAGCGAATGAAAGGGTGGGGTGGGGCTGGAGATGCCTAGTGAGTGCTTTGCTGATATGCAGGGCCTTTTAAACCCATTTGACTGTGGGAAAAAAAATATTTTAAACAGCTGCCTAAAATTAACTCTTGGCGTGTGAAAATAAATTGGACCTGACGCGCACTTAATAAATGGACTGCAAAGGGCTAAAGATGTTGGTTATTGTGACACTTAAAATCACATCAATTTGGTAAGAACTTTTGAGAGCATGTTTTAAACAGTTGCCAGTTAACAAACCTTTAAAAGGCAGTTTATAAAACACTATTTCCAAACCATGGCCACTGTGATTGCAAAAAGATTCTTCACCAAAAATAAGTGATTTATTGGTCCTTGTCTTCTTACCCAAAACAGCATTTTCAGGTTAAATGAAAACCAAATTAAGCACGGGTACAGGCTCGGCTGCCACATCATTATTGAGCCCCTGTATGATTTATAAAATGACCTGTAGTCTGTCACCAAGTGAAGTCATTCTATGCCTGCAGTGGTCACAGTGTTGTTCACCCTGCCTTTCAGGGAACTTATTATTTGTTTATTTAGCAGACGCCTTTATCCAAGGCGACTTACAGAGACTAGGGTGTGTGAACAATGCATCAGCTGCAGAGTCACTTACAATTACGTCTCACCCGAAAGACGGAGCGCAAGGAGGTTAAGTGACTTGCTCAGGGTCACACAATGAGTCAGTGGCTGAGGTGGGATTTTAACCGGGGACCTCCTGGTTACAAGCCTATTTCTTTAACCACTGGACCACACAGCCTCCTTACGACCTCGACTGGCCCATCTCAGTACATCTACCCCATAAGTGTCTTCAGATGCTATTTAATCAGAATATGTTTCAATTTATCTTGTTTTGTTATCAGTGACAAAGGCTCCCTTGTAAAGATTAAAGATCGGATGTATGGAAGAGAAGATCCTTTCACTGGCCATTTTGACATTATCCAACCAGACGGCACAATCATTGCAGTGAAGTCAGAGAAGCACAATTGTCTGTACCACGCTGTCATACAGGCAAAGGGTAAAAGCCAGGAAGACCAAATCAAGCATGAAGCGATTCAACTGAGAAACCAAGTCAGAGACGAGGTAACAACTTTTTATGTATTTTGTGCTTTACTAAATGCTTACAGAGTAGTTAAGGGGTTCAACGTTTTGGCAGTTTGTACATTTGTGAATCTCAGAAAGGTTATTTAAATTCACATTCTGAATCATCTTGCTCAGTTTGTGTTGCTCAGTAGCTCATTAATCTAAGAACGGCATCAAACTTATCATCCTTTTTAAAATTTGTATTATTTTTAATTGGAATCAGCAATTATTTTTCCCCCCTTTTCACCCCAATTTGGAATAGCCAATTCACATCAATTCACCACAATGGAGGAGATTCTTTGTCTCAAAGTATGCATTCTCCAAAATGTGCGTTCTCAAAGCCACCTGCTATTTTTCGCACTGTTTAACAACCTGATCAGAGGATCCGGGGATCCGGTGAACTGACTGGTGGCACTGCCTCAATTCACCCACTGGGAACTCTCAGCCAAATCTGGCATGGCAAAGGCCAGATTTGAGACCAGCTCAATCTCGTCTATAGGACGCATCCTGCTCTCCGGCCAGAAACAGTTACCAAATACGCCACACAGGAGCCCATCAAGCAATTTCATGAAGGATTCCACAGACTGGGGCAGTTTGTACCAGACATGCCAAGTAAAGTATTGAGAAACAGTAAATGGAAGAGAATTGATTAAATGTGACCTGGTTGAAAATATTTTGTGATCTTAATCTAAAAAACAAATGCGTAATTTTATTGATTGTCCCTAATTTTCTACACATAAGAAGGGGGAGATTGAGAGTGGGGGATTGGGGGTTGGTGGTTTTACATGATTTTTCTAAATGTTGTCATTTTTGTCCTTCGATTCATGAACTAGGTTCTTGAGAACTTGAGAAGTTATGCTGGAATTGTGAAGCTTCAACAGGACTATGACAGAATATACAAAGATGCCGGAAAGTACACAATTGTGGGTGGGAACAAGAGAAAGGGGAAGTGGGAGAATGAATACGAAGAGTATAACAAAGAGCTCCAGAAAAAGATTAAAAAGAAAGACTCATACGAATATGAACTTGTCCAAGGGTACAATTTAGGAATCACAGGGAAGTATAAAAGGTAAGGTCTGCAAAGAAGAAATAAGGTTAGTAGTTATTGCTAATATCCTGGGTGTTTCTATGCAATACAAAATACAAATATAAAGCACCTTTAACCCTTTTCAGATTGAGAATTCTATTCATTCTGAGGGCCAACTGACATGACTTGTCATTAGTGCTTGTATCAGCACAAATATCCACCTAAAGTATAGAGTATTATACCTTTCTAAACAGCCAAGAGTCTGAGAATTGTTAAGATACAAAGTTTTCACTATATGATTACGTATAACCTATAACAGCCCAGTTTGAATGCTTGAAACAAGCTTTAAAATTCACTTAAATATGTTTTCTTTAGAAATGTTCTCAAACGTGACATTTAGTGATCTCCTACCTGAAAGGTGAAAAGATAACAAAGATAGCCAAAACACTCAGGAACTAGGAAAGAATTTCATAAATAACTTGTATGGTCTTGATTTTACACACAATTATTTGACTGGTGTGTTTTTAACCTTTTTGAGATTGTCTTTAAAAGCATTCTCAGTAAGCATTCTGGATCTTGTAAACCAATTTCATATACTCTTGGGTACAAAATGCGCTTTGATGGCATTATATACGGTAATTAGTCGGGTAAAGAGAAACCATGGATACTCAAAAGCTACACCCCCCGCACAAACAAAAAAACATTTGTTTTGGTAAAAACTGAGCAAGATGTAAGATGCCTTTTGATTTGTTTGTCACCACCGGAAGTTTCTTTGAAGACTTCACCACAGTATATTTTTTATGAACAGCAATGCGATTTACTCAGGCTGAGCTCAAGTGATGAAGCAGAATCTCCCGGCAGAAAGTAAATAACTAAAACTCTTCTGCGCAATGAATAAATATTGCATTTATTTATAAACAAGATTAGATGTTGTTTTCCTAATTTCCTGAAGTCTGATGAAGGTTTTCACGTTAATATGAAAAAAATAACACACTTGTCACTGTGTAGTAAGCAATTTCGTCATGTGCAAATTTGATCACAATTACCATTGCAGTCTGAAAAGGGTTAATCAAACTGGCCTCAAGTCACTTTGCACATTTGCGAAACTGCATATCCCTAGATGTGTTTGATCCATGTATAAAATTAAACATGATCATGATCATTTACTCTAAGTTAATTTCTATATTTTTCTTGTGCTATGAAATGTAAGCATGATGGGCTTGAATGTGAACGAAGGTTATCCTGGGCATGTCACAGAGGCAGACCACATTCCACCGAAGGCCGTACTGAAGAATGCTTTGAAAAAAGTAAAAAAAAAACATCAAGCCAATGAAGAGCTGATGAAAAAGAACCCGAAACTGCACACCATGCTGATGGGCGTGGACACGGACCCTCAAGGCAAGGAGCTGTTGTGTCTGAACACCCTGTCACAGGACCATAGAGCTGCATTGACCACAGGCTCCAGTAACCTCTCAATTCACTGCAGGTAACCCTTCTACAATTCAACATAAATCTCCAAAGATGACATGTTCCATCTTTGCGTATTGTAAGTTCTCAGGACAGTGTCCCCAAGTTCCATTAAAGCTCTGCATTTATGCTTAGAACATAAGAACATAAGAAAGTTTACAAACAAGAGGAGGCCATTTAGCCCATCTTGCTCGTTTGGTTGTTAGTAGCTTATTGATCCCAGAATCTCATCAAGCAGCTTCTTGAAGGATCCCAGGGTGTCAGCTTCAACAACATTACTGGGGAGCTGGTTCCTGACCCTCACAATTCTCTGTGTAAAAAAGTGTCTCCTATTTTCTGTTCTGAATGCCCCTTTATCTAATCTCCATTTGTGACCCCTGGTCCTTGTTTCTTTTTTCAGGTCAAAAAAGTCCCCTGGGTCAGCATTGTCTATACGTTTTAGGATTTTGAATGTTTGAATCAGATCGCCAGGTAGTCTTCTTTGTTCAAGACTGAATAGATTCAATTCTTTTAGCCTTTCTGCATACGACATGCCTTTTAAACCCGGGATAATTCTGGTTGCTCTTGATGGCCTTTTTTTATAGCTTGCCCACATTGTCTAGATCAAGACATAAACTCCTAGGTCTTTTTCATAGTTCCCTTCTTCAATTTCAGTATCTCCCATATGATATTTACAATGCACATTTTTATTGCCTGCATGCAATACTTTAAAATTTTCTCTATTAAATGTCATTTGCCATGTGTCTGCCCAATTCTGAATGCTGTCTAGATCATTTTGAATGACCTTTGCTGCTGCAACAGTGTTTGCCACTCCTATTTTTGTGTCGTCTGCAAATTTAAGAAGTTTGCTTACTATACCAGAATCTAAATCATTAATGTACTGTAGATTAGGAATAGCAGAGGACCTAATACTGATCCCTGTGGTACACCACTGGTTACCTCAAACCATTTTGAGGTTTCTCCTCTAATCAGTACTTTCTGTTTTCTACATGTTAACCACTCCCTAATCCATGTGCATGCATTTCCTTGAATCCCTACTGCGTTCAGTTTGAGAATTAATCTTTTATGCGGAACTTTGTCAAAAGCTTTCTGGAAATCTAAATAAACCATGTTGTATGCTTTGCAATTATCCATTGTCAATGTTCCATCCTCAAAAAAGTCAAGCAGGTTAGTTAGACACGATCTCCTTATCCTAAAACCATGCTGACTGTCTCCCAGGATATTGTTACCATATAGGTAATTTCCATTTTAGATCTTATTATTGTTTCCATAAGTTTACATATAATAGAAGTCAGGCTTATTGGTATGTAGTTACCTGGTTCGGTTTTGTCTCCCTTTTTGTGGATCGGTATTATGTTTGCTATTTTCCAGTCTGTCGGTACAACCCCTGTGTTAAGAGACTGTTGCATGATCTTGGTTAGCGGTTTGTAAATAACTTCTTTCATTTCTTTGAGTACTATTGGGAGGATCTCATCCGCCCCAGGGGATTTGTTTATTTTAAGAGCTCCTAATCCCTTTAACACTTCTGCCTCTGTTATGATAGTTATTTAAAACTGGATAGGAACAGGTCGACATGTGGGGCATGTTGTCCGTGTCCTCCTTTGTAAAAACTTGTGAAAACTAATCATTTAATATATTTGCTATTGTTTTTTCTTCGTCTATGATTTTGCCATTTGTGTCTCTTAGACATTTAACCTCCTCTTTGATTGTTCTCTTGCTGTTATAATATTGGAAAAACATTTTGGAATTGGTTTTAACCCCCTTAGCAACATTGATTTCTATCTCTCTTGGCCTTTCTAACTTCCTTTTTGACTTTTTGATGTTTGCAGTTCCAAGTACTCTTTCTGTGTACTTTGTTTTTGGTCCCTTTTAAACGCTCTGAAAAGTGCCTTTTTCGCTGAATATTTTTTTTAATTAATCTTTTAAACCATTTTGGCCATTTTGTTTTAGATTTAGATTTGTCTACTTTTGGGATGTAATTGTTTTGCGCCTCTAGTACTACATTTTAAAAAAAAACAGCCATCCTTTTTCTGTGGATGTTTTCTCTATTTTACTCCAATCTACTTCTGTTAGTGTCTGTTTCATACCTTCATAGTTTGCTTTTCTAAAACTGTAAACCTTAGCTTTAGTCATTACTTTTGGGATTTTAAAAAACACTTCAAATGAGACCATGTTGTGGTCTGAGCTTGCCAATGGCTCTCTGACCTGTTTTAGTTATTCTGTCTTCGTTATTTGAAAATCCCCTCTAGTCGGTGCCTTGACAATTTGCGTTAGGAAGCAGTCATTTGTCATTTCCACCATTTCAATTTCGCTTGATACAATCACTATGTTTAAGTGCATGCAATATTCTGAATACCTGAGTATTTTGAGTAAGCATTGATAATCAATTCATTGTAATAATAAATACAATAAAAAAATAGAATACTATGCTGTATAAGCAAAACACTATTGTTTTCTGGTGGTTCTAGATATACTAGATATACTATATATATATATATATATATATATATATATATATATATATATATATATATATATATATATATATATACAGTACTGTGCAAAAGCTTTAGGCAGGTGTGAAAAAATGCTGTAAAGTAAGAATGCTTTCAAAAATAGACATGTTAATAGATTATATTTATCAATTAACTAAATGCAAAGTGAGTGAACAGAAGAAAAATCTACATCAAATCAATATTTGGTGTGACCACCCTTTGCCTTCAATACAGCATCAAGCATCAATTCTTCTAGGTACACTTGCACACAGTTTTTCAAGGAACTCGGCAGGTAGGTTGGCCCAAACATCTTGGAGAACTAACCACAGTTCTTCTGTGGATTTAGGCAGCCTCAGTTGCTTCTCTCTCTTCATGTAATCCCAGACAGACTCGATGATGTTGAGATCAGGGATCTGTGAGGGCCATACCATCACTTCCAGGACTCCTTGTTCTTCTTTACGCTGAAGATAGTTCTTAATGACTTTTGCTGTATGTTTGGGGTCGTTGTCATGCTGCAGAATAAATTTGGGGCCAATCAGATGCCTCCCTGATGGTATTCCATGATGGATAAGTATCTGCCTGTACTTCTCAGCATTGAGGAGACCATTAATTCTGACCAAATCCCCAACTCCATTTGCAGAAATGCAGCCCCAAACTTGCAAGGAATCTCCACCATGCTTCACTGTTGCCTGCAGACACTCATTCGTGTACCGCTCTCCAGCCCTTCACGAACAAACTGCCTTCTGCTACAGCCAAATATTTCAAATTTTGACTCATCAGTCCAGAGCACCTGCTGCCATTTTTCTGCACCCCAGTTCCTGTGTTTTCGTGCATAGTTGAGTCGCTTGGCCTTGTTTCCACGTCGGAGGTTTGGCTTTTTGGCCGCAAGTCTTCCATGAAGGCCACTTCTGACCAGACTTCTCCGGACAGTAGATGGGTGTACCAGGGTCCCACTGTTTTCTGCCGGTTCTGAGCTGATGGCACTGCTGGACATCTTCCGATTGCGAAGGGATGTAAGCATGATGTGTCTTTCATCTACTGCAGTAAGTTTCCTTGGCCGACCACTGCATCTACGGTCCTCAACGTTGCCCGTTTCTTTGTGCTTCTTCAAAAGAGCTTGGACAGCACATCTGGAAACCCCTGTCTGCCTTGAAATTTCTGCCTGGGAGAGACCTTGCTGATGCAGTATAACCACCTTGTGTCTTGTTGCTGTGCTCAGTCTTGCCATGGTGTATGACTTTTGACAGTAAACTGTCTTCAGCAACCTCACCTTGTTAGCTGAGTTTGGCTGTTCCTCACCCAGTTTTATTCCTCCTACACAGCTGTTTCTGTTTCAGTTAATGATTGTGTTTCAACCTACATATTGAATTGATGATCATTAGCACCTGTTTGGTATAATTGTTTAATCATACACCTGACTATATGCCTACAAAATCCCTGACTTTGTGCAAGTGTACCTAGAAGAATTGATGCTGTTTTGAAGGCAAAGGGTGGTCACACCAAATATGGATTTGATTTAGATTTTTCTTCTGTTCACTCACTTTGCATTTAGTTAATTGATAAATATAATCTATTAACATGTCTATTTTTGAAAGCATTCTTACTTTACAGCATTTTTTCACACCTGCCTAAAACTTTTGCACAGTACTGTATATATACACTCGGTGTATATTATTGGTATTTATAAAAGGCTCCAGACAAACTGTGTACCCAAGGAGCCAATTGCCAAAATGTTTGGGCACCAAATCCAGTTGTTGGGTGCCAGTTTAATCGTAAGTTCGCTGCCTCCAAATTCAACTCCTTTAAAATACAAGAAAACAAAACTACACAACAGAATGTTTGTACTCACTTTGCCTCCTGCGCTGCCTCATTCTTGTTCTATGCTGCCCGACTCTGCCTTTCTTGTCCACTGTGTAATCTGCTTGAGTCTTGGGGCCTGTGACAGGGTGGACGAGTGGTGACGTCAGGCCAGAAGCAGGAACTGAAAACACTGACACCACCAGTACTGCAGTTACGTTGCAAAGGCACTTGCGCCGTTTATTTAAATAATACAAAAACAAATAAAATGTTCAAACACAAAACACCTTGCTCACAGAGCGAAAATAAAACAGTTAAACAGAAAAAAAATCTAACACAAAATTAAACTATACCGGTCAGGCTGGGCAGTAGCCTTCACTGATCCTGTATGTCTTTTTGTGGCTTCCCATCCACGCTATTAAACAATACAAAAATAAAACAGACAATGCAGCTACGCCATCATATATATAAAACCATAAACAAACAATAACACACTGTCAAATACAGTAACTAAACACGGCTCTGCCACTATATTTATACATAAATACAAAAACAAACAAATAGAAAACAATAACACAGGGACAGAGGGGGAGACCCCGTTCTAAAAATAAATAAACAAATAATATGTATAGGGCTCATTGTCCTGTTACAGGGCCCTTAAATTTAATGTCATGAAATGTAATGCTGGTAAATCTTCTGCTGCTCTACACCGGCCTGGGGTTCAGAATCTACATGTTGCAAACATTTCTCTAGTTTTACATTTTTTAAAGGCTTTTCATTGAAACTTTTAATTGTCAAAACACAGTTCTCAATGGCTGAGGAAGAATTAAACTTCTTCTGGAATGTTAGGCTAAGTTTTGACACCTCTGAAAAGAGATTGTGTAAAAAATGACAAAGCCCTACAAAGGCAAGTTTTTCCATTTCCTGCACATCATGCTTTGCTCTTCCTCTATCTGTGTTTTTGGAAGGGAAGCAAGATGCTCCTTTTGGTGATGCATAGCAGTAAACTGTTCCTGTCCAGTAGCAAGATTTTCTTATGTTCTTATGTTCTAAGATACTCATTACTTGTCTGCAAAAAAACAGACAATGTCCGATAAATGTTTGGCAGTGCTGTTTCTTTACAGCTGAAGGTGTTCTAATTCTGCAGCCTAACTCAGCCCTAATAGCTTTCAATTCATGCTTACTTTTTGGACTGAAGGGGTATGTTTTCCACACCAACTGCAGTATGAATTGGAACAGGAGTGTTACTGTCATTGGGAATGAAAGCATGCAGGTAGGGGAGGGGAGAGGGGTAGTGTGGCCACTCTACTTCTAATATTTTGTTATCATTATTTACAAAATATTATAAAAAATAAAACTAATTTTACTGAGGTTCTACTGACTTACCCCTCTTGCTGTGGGAAGACTAGGTATTATAGTACATCAGCTGTGTCGATAATACAGATTCTTCATTCACTTGTTTCTGCTCCCAGAGATCAGCTGACTCAGACGCTGTTGAGTGGAGATGCTGAGAAGCTGCTGAAGATGTCTTTTATTGTGGCCCATCCCTTCTCATCACTGCGGCTCAAACAGGACGCAGGTATTGTATATTTTGGTGCTGTATCCCCAGAAGGAAATCTCACTCCTCAACTTAATCTTGGCCTTTTCTCATTTTCATATTATCATTATTATTTAGTTCTTAGTAGATTGCCATTGTCAGCTAGTTCTTAAGTATTGCAAACATAGACCTTCAACCACATCATATGATTTATAACCTCCCACTAGCCAATGCTCAGGAATGTACAAGAAGCTTCCTGTATAATTCTGGGGGTCTCCAATCCTGGTCCTGGTGGGCCGGTGTCCCTCCTGGCTTTTGTTCCAACTGTACCCTAAATGACCTAAGTGGACCCAATTAAGTAATTTAGGGTACAGTTGGAACAAAAAGCAGGAGGGACACCAGCCCTCCAGGACCGGGATTGGAGAACCCTACTGTAAGATAAACACACTACCAATCCACCCCTGTTAAATAGGTTGTATTGGTCACCACTGCACTGAATTAAAAAATAAGTCTCAGGTGATTTAGCAAAGACCAGATAATAAAGGTTGGAAATGTCAGAATAGAACATAAAAAAACCACACCAGGATAATAAATAACCAGAATGATTAATGCAACATTGAAAATGGATAATTGCAAAGCATACGACATGGTTTATTTAGATTTCCAGAAAGCTTTTGACAAAGTCCTGCATAGAAGATTAATTCTCAAACTGAACGCAGTAGGGATTCAAGGAAATGCATGCACATGGATTAGGGAGTGGTTAACATGTAGAAAACAGAAAGTACTGGTTAGAGGAGAAATCTCAAAATGGACGAGGTAACCAGTGGTTTACCACAGGGATCAGTATTAGGTCCTCTGCTATTCCTAATCAACATTAATGATTTAGATTCTGGTATAGTAAGCAAACTCGTTAAATTAGGACTGTGTGTGTATAGGAGGCTGTGTGGTCCAGTGGTTAAAGAAAGGGGCTTGTAACCAGGAGGTCCCCAGTTCAAATCCCACCTCAGCCACTGACTCATTGTGTGACCCTGAGCAAGTCACTTAACCCCCTTGTGCTCCGTCTTTCGGGTGAGATGTAATTGTAAGTGACTTTGCAGCTGATGCATAGTTCACACACCCTAGTCTCTGTAAGTCGCCTTGGATAAAGGCGTCTGCTAAATAAACAAATAATAATAATAATAATAATAAATTTGCAGACGACACAAAAATAGGAGGAGTGGCAAACACTGTTGCAGCAGCAAAGGTCATTCAAAATGATCTAGACAGCATTCAGAACTGGGCAGACACATGGCAAATTAAATTTAATAGAGAAAAGTGTAAAGTATTGCATGCAGGCAATAAAAATGTGCATTATAAATATCATATGGGAGATACTGAAATTGAAGAAGGGAACTATGAAAAAGACCTAGGAGTTTATGTTGACTCAGAAATGTCTTCATCTAGACAATGTGGGGAAGCTATAAAAAAGGCCAACAAGATGCTTGGAAATATTGTGAGAAGTGTTGAATTTAAATCAAGGGAAATAATGTTAAAACTTTACAATGCATTAGTAAGACCTCATCTAGAATATTGTGTTCAGTTCTGGTCTCCTCGTTACAAAAAGAATATTGCTGCTCTAGAAAGAGTGCAAAGAAGAGCAACCAGAATTATCCCGGGTTTAAAAGGCATGTCGTATGCAGACAGGCTAAAAGAATTGAATTAATTCAGTCTTGAACAAAGAAGACTATGCGGCGATCTGATTCAAACATTCAAAATCCTAAAAGGTATAGACAATGTCGACCCAGGGGACTTTTTTGACCTGAAAAAAGAAACAAGGACCAGGGGTCACAAATGGAGATTAGATAAAGGGGCATTCAGAACAGAAAATAGGAGGCACTTTTTTACACAGACAATTGTGAGGGTCAGGAACCAACTCCCCAGTAATGTTGTTGAAGCTGACACCCTGGGATCCTTCAAGAAGCTGCTTGATGAGATTCTGGGATCAATAAGCTACTAACAACCAAACGAGCAAGATGGGCTGAATGGGGCCTCCTCTCGTTTGTAAACTTTCTTATGTTCTTATGTTCTAGATAAGAAATGATGATCAGAAAAGTATCAAAAAGAAAACAGTCCCAGAATTTACAGTTTTTTAGTATATGAAGAAATGGAAGGTTCTCACCAAGTTTATAAAGTCCAGTTCAGAAGGTCAAATGCAGAATGTAAATGGAGCTTTGATGATTAACAAGAACAAGAGATCGTTGAAATAATTATAATCCGATTATGAAGGTTTATCGCAAAAAACAAAGCAAACTCTAAGGCACTAAAAGGTATTTCCATAAGTAAAAGGGCATTTACGAAGGGGAATCCCCTTAAACTTCCTGTTGCCCCTTATTTTTGCAATTTCAATGTCAAAATTGCTACTTCATTCTTCAGATTTGTCAGTCTTAGCCTCCAAGTAAACATTTTGAACAGTTTTCAAAACAATTCTTGCTTCATTTTTTCACCACTAAATAAGTTTTTGTTGTTGATATGATTAATCAGTTGTGAGTTTGCAGTGTGAAAAAAGAGGCCGGCTTAACAGCGAATGTTTCAGAGGACACGAATGTTTGTCTTCATCTCTTGAGTCAATATGGAGGTTGCAGTACTGAGACAGGGTCTTAAAAACAATTGGGATATTCCAAATTGTGAGAAAACATGGGTAAAAACAATTGACGATTCAAAATTTAAAAATTAAAAATAATAAAGGTTGGTTCTTTAATAGTCAAACAGGAATAGAATACTCTGGC
Source organism: Acipenser oxyrinchus oxyrinchus (assembly GCA_030684275.1). Taxonomy (NCBI): domain Eukaryota; kingdom Metazoa; phylum Chordata; class Actinopteri; order Acipenseriformes; family Acipenseridae; genus Acipenser; species Acipenser oxyrinchus. Next base: position 106,739 of record JAGXEW010000441.1, read on the forward strand.
ATTTTTATTTTAATAGGCTATAATGTGATGAAGTGGGGGGTCTGAATAAGGAATTTCTGTCAATCTAGCAAAACTAAGAGGTTACACGTAGCTTTTTCAAGACAGACCCGTGCCTGTTTCCCATTCGCCTTATTTAAAGTGTGGTTTTAGGGGAACGTTATGGTGAATATCGTGTGAATAATCATTCTGATTAATTCCATCTTTCCACATGATTTAAACATGCATTACACATATTCATGAGATGGAAATCAAGCCATCGCCTTGTAATAGAGCACATAATGCATAACGGTGATGAATAGTTAACATATAACGCGCGTTATCCTGGGATAAGCATAAGGACCTTTTGTAAAGGAGGTCCTAAATGCTTAATGAATCAATAAAAAAAGACAAAAGCCTGATATAAACAAAGATAAGTTTAAAGACAAAAGTGGGTTAAACAAAAATAGTCATGTGCTTTCCCCTATAGCTCTCTCTGCCCAAATATCTATAGCAGCCTCAGGGGAAGCCAAAATGACCAAAGCAAATTCAAATTGCCCAATAGTCTAAATGGTCCATTTTGGGCCATGAGTTATGGGTATTGTAGTTTTCTTTAAAAAAAAAAAAACTACAAACCCCACTTAAGGGACAGTGAAGGAAATCGTTTTATTTCCCAATGTAGCCAGGTGGGTTCTACAACACTTCCCATGGGGATTCTAGTGCGATCTACAGTGCTTAGAAAGTCTACACCCCCTTGAACTTTTTTCACGTTTTGTTGTGTCAGTGCCTCAGAGTTTCATGCATTTAAATGAGGATTTTTTTCCACTTATCTACACACCATACTCCACACTGTTAAGGGGAAAAAAGTTTTTATTGATAAAAAAATGATATATTAAAAATACAAAACTGAAAGATAATTGGATAAGTCTCCACCCCCCTGAGTTAATACTTGGTGGAAGCACCTTTGGCAGCAATTACAGCTGTGAGTCTGTTGGGGTAGGTCTCTGGGCAGCAGTCTGGAGTAGTGGTTAGGGCTCTGGACTCTTGACTGGAGGGTTATGGGTTCAATCCCAGGTGGGGGACATTACTGCTGTATCCTTGAGCAAGGTACTTTACCTAGATTGCTCCAGTAAAAACCCAACTGTATAAATGGCAAATGTATGTAAAAAAAATAATGTGTAAAAATAATGTGATATCTTGTAACAATTGTAAGTCGCCCTGGATAAGGGCGTCTGCTAAGAAATAAATAATAATAATAATAATACCAACTTTGCACACCTAGATTTGGCAATATTTGACCATTCTTCTTTACAAAACTGTTCAAGCTCTGTCAAATTCTGTGGGGAGGGTTAATGTACAGCAATCTTCAAGTCATGCAACAAATTTTCGATTGGATTTAGGTCGGGGCTCTGACTGGGCCACTCAAGGACATTTACCTTTTTTGTCCCTTAGCCACTCTAGTGTAGCTTTGGCTGTGTGCTTTGGGTCGTTGACATGCTGAAAGATGAACTTCCGTCCCAGTTTCAGCTTTCTTGCAGAGGGCAGCAGGTTTTCCTCAAGGACTTCTCTGTACTTTGCTCCATTCATTTTCCCTTCTATCCTGACAAGTGCCCCAGTCCCTGCCGATGAGAAACATCCCCATAACATGATGCTGCCACCACCATGCTTCACAGTAGGGATGGTGTTCTTTGGGTGATGTGCTGTGTTGGGTTTGTGCCAAACATAACGCTTTGCATTTAAGCCAAAAAGTTACATTTTAGTTTCAGCAGACCACAAAACCTTTTGCCACATTGCTACAGAATCTCCTGAGTATTTTTTTGCATACTTCAAATGGGATTCAAGGTGGGCTTTCTTGAGTAATGGCTTCCTTCTTGCCACCCTACCATACAGGCCAGATTTGTGGAGTGCTTGGTATATTGTTGTCACATGCACACTTTGACCAGTCTTGGCCATAAAAGCCTGTAGCTCTTGCAAAGTTGCCATTGGCCTCTTGGTAGCCGCTCTGATCAGTCTTCTTCTTGCTCGGTCATCCAGTTTGGAGGGACGGCCTGATCTAGGCAGGGTCTTGGTGGTGCCATATACCTTCTACTTCTTAATAATCGTCTTGACCATGCTCCAAGGGATATTCAAGGCTTTTGATATTTTTTCATACCCATCCCCTGATCTGTGCCTTTCAACAACTTTGTACCGGAGTTCTTATGAAAGCGCCTTGGTGCTCATGGTTGAGTCTTTGCTTTGAAATGCACTACCCAGCAGAGGGAACCTACAGGAACTGCTGAATTTATCCTGAAATCATGTGAATCACTACAATTTAACACAGCTGGAGGCCACTTATGGCCACGTGTGTGATTTTGAAGGCGATTGGTTACACCTGAGCTAATTTAGGATTGCTATTACAAGGGGGGTGGACACTTATCCAATCAAGCTATTTCAGTTTTTATTTTTAATTAATTTTCTACACATTTCTAGAATATTTTTTTCACTGGAAGTTGTGGGGTAGGATGTGTAGATAAATGAACAAATATATATATTTTAATGCATTTTAATTCCAGGCTATAAGGCAACAAAAGGTGAACATTTTGAAAGGGGGTGTAGACTTTCTATAGGCACTGTATATATATTTCAAGTGTGCAAACGTACAAATTTGAAATTCACACATCTTACACGTTACAGTATGTTATATTTTTTGGATGGGACATTTGAGATATCATAATTAAAATCAACTACATTCTGAAATGTTGTTAAATTTAGAAAATAAGTTTCAGAATGGATAATGGATCACGGATAATGGATTCAGAATGGAGACATTTACCATTACGCTAGGTCATAGGTACTGGAGAAATTACTTTGCATGCTAAACTTTATTGGTTATTTGAAAACTTGCCAGTAACAATTTATTTAGCCTGAAGGTAGTTTTATGAATGAGAAAAAAACACCACCACAGGGCATTCTGGAAATACCAGCTATATTTATGAAGAACCCCTTTGTGTTTTTATGGGAAAAAGGCTTATCTGAAAACTTCTAATGCTTCTGTTTTTTTCCCCCCAGGGTTGAATCCTAGAGAAATTGAAGAAAGAAGGATTAATTTGTCTGAAGAGGCAACTAGGTCTTATTACCTGATTGGATTCCGCACTCTGGTGAAACAATACTGCGAAGACGAGATAATCAACCAGAATCAGAAAGACAGAATGCTATCATGGGTGGAGAAGGAAAGATATTTGGATGTAAACACTGCAGAGTATAAAGAAATACTGGCATCCTTTAAACAATAAGATGGGTGAGAGCAGAGTGGGGGTCAATGCAGTTTTTTTTCGGCTTTTCTGGTATACAAGTGTAATGTTTTTCAGCGGCACTCATCAAGCTGTGGTACAAAGTCCACTGCACTTGCGCAAATCATTATCGTCCATGAACACAGGGGCCACCCATCAGATGGGTATGATAGATTCTTCAAATTTTCTCAAAAATGTTCCACTTTACGTTATTAATTTGTCACAATAATACTTGAGCATCTAAATTTCATTAAACTGTTATTCCACCCTTCTGCTTCAAATTAGGTTACACAGAATGAGACCCAGGAGAGTCTGGTCCTGCTATAGGCTAAGCATATGTTTTTACGTTAGTCGAACTGAGGTTTCAAAGTCGAGTTTGTATATTTTAATGTTGTTTTTTTTGTCAACTTAAGCAAAATTTAGCAAATGTTCAATATTATTCAATTGCTAAAGATACGGAAATTTTACTGACATTAGAACAGATGTTACTAATAAGGTCTGTGCAAAAATGAAGTAATTAAATAAACAGCAGAGATATCAGCTTTTTTTCCGAGCTTCAGAAAATGTTGACTTTGGAGTTCGGAATTTTCCGGTGTGCGATGCCAGCATTGATATTTGGGGCACGTATTGCTGTTGTAAACATTTGAAATATAGTTGCTGAGCCAAGATTATACAAAGAAAAATGGTTTATTGCAAAATAAAAAGCAATTAGTTTGTGAACAGACAATGTGAATTTCACAAAGCATGAAAAATAATTTCCTTGAGCAGACCCGATAGGCCTATTTCTTTTCGTGCTGTGCCTATGCTAATCATGACTGCATCACCGTTGTGGTGTGGTGAATTTGATGATTTTGTTAATCCTTATAACTGTTTAGTATTCTCACTGCTGATTATTAGTAAAAATATTTTATGGTTACTATAGAAGATCTTTGTTACTAGTAAGAAACAGTATAGAGATACAGTAATGTTGTTGACCAACTCCCCAGTAATGTTGTTGAAGCTGACACCCTGGGATCCTTCAAGAAGCTGCTTGATGAGATTCAGGGATCAATGAGGTACTAACAACCAAACGAGCAAGATGGCTGAATGGCCTCCTCACGTTTGTAATCTTTCTTATGTTGTTCTTCTTATGTTCTTATTACTGCTAGATATTTTCCTACACCAAGTGTAATGTGAGACAACACACTGATAAAAAGGAATATTTCTCGTTCAGTAAAACAATACTGAAACTGCTTGCTACCACCATATAAAAAAAAATACCAATACGTACAGCATTATATACTCCAAACAATTTGTAGACTGGTAATAATAATAAAAACGGTAACGTTATTCGTATCTGGCTGTTGCCACGCATCATGGGCAAGCGTACTGACATTCTTGAAATAGTTGTAATTTTCATATTGGAGCTTAATAATGTTATTAACCACACAGCAAGGTTTTACAAAGAAAAAAAACATACTACACTAACCTCTGTGTTTGAATTGGAAGTACAGTATCGTTGCCACTCTGGTTTTTACAACATTCTAAACTTGGGAGACAGCTTCAGTTTATGATGTAGACCTACTTGGGACTGGCGATTTAGCAATCTTGGTGTAAAAAAAGTCCAAACTTAATTGTCTTTTCGCAATTATATTGTACATAGCTTATAAAATTCACTCCGTTTTTAAGCCTACGATTAAAAGCAATGAGATTGTTAATAAGAATAATTATTTATACTACCTACTATTCTGACTGCTGCATCCACCAGCACTGCTCCCTTCTATAGAGGCTTATTCTGCCTTTTTTCAGAACCAACAAAACACAATTTCAGACTTATCGCATCGGACATGAAAAATGTAAAAGCGCATCAATAACATTTCAGTTTTTTCAATTGAAAATATTAATTTAATTATTTGTACTTAAAAAAACAAAACGCGTTGCATAGAAACTGTACGAGTCAACATCAACATCGGTTTGGTGACACTTCCGCCTCAGCGCTTACCTATGACACGGACTTTAAAAAAACAATCGGTATAGTACGTGCTGAAGCTGGGATCCAGGGACCAGATGTGTTATATCCGAGCCTGGAGGTTCCTAATAATTGGGATTTATAGTGAGAGTGTACTGTAACTCATCGGACTACATTGTACCTAATAATGTGCTTTCTAAACCACAGTAGCAAAGTTCACATCACAAGCCCTGTCTTGCAGACAAGGGGCGAATTGCAGTTTGTTTTCTGAACTTTCGTTTCTCTGCTAAAAAAAATACAGGTTGAAGGTAGTGTATAAATACTGTACTACAAATATCATTATGTAAAGTAACAACTGTGAATTACAGGAAATTTTCAAATTCGTTTGCCTAGCTCCCTTAAAATCATTAGACTTATTTTAAATCTACTATTTATTTCACACAACTCTGCATTGGTGTATTTTAATACATTTACCCCTAACTTACACGATAGAAAACCTTCTCTCGTCAAAGCAATACATCATGTCAACAAGTTCTTGGTTGTTTACTACTAGTCTAGGGTACGCCTTGTAAGGGATATCAACTTTGCGAAGGCAAGAAATGCAAAGACTCATCAGACTACATTACGCTTTCTAAAATCACTGTATCAAACCTGACGTCACATGCCTTGTCCTTGCGCTTAAGGGCAGTGCAGTTTGTCTTCTGAACTTCGGGTGTTTCCGATTTTCGGGTGCTGTACAATCTCGGCACATTCCGCCAAGTTTTTCTAATTTGCAGAGGAACTACCGTTCATCTCAACCTGGATAGTTGAACAGTATTTTATTCCGGTTCTGGGTTTTAGATATGATCATTAAGTAAAGCTGCTGGCAATGACGTTGTGTATAGTAGTTTGCTGCATTGCTTTGTTTGTTTATTATTCAAGTTTATTAATATTAAATCCTTGGTCTTTGTTGTATCCCTTCACCACACATGCCATCTTGAAACTACAGTCATTTGCTTTGTATTTAACCATAAAGTTAACCAGCTGCCCCTTATTATTGCAATTTCCATGTCAAAAATGACACTTTTCCCTTCGGTTTTTTCATTCTTAGCCCCCAGGTAAACATTTTGAACAGTTTTCAAAACAATTGTTGCATTATTTTTTACCAGTGCATACATTTTCATTGTTAATATGATAAAAACGACTATCGGCTTCAAGTACTGATTTTAATTGTTTCCAGGTTAAATGATTGCCCATGTTGCTCAGAACATTAAAAATAAAAGGTAAATTATACATACAGTAGGATGTATTTTGTTGGTTTTGTGGATCAAGTGCTATATTTTAACACACTGCAATACTGTATGTAATTATATAACTCTGAAAATGCTACTTATCAAAACAATGACTTCCTGTGAACTGTATTACATAATAATTTCCTTTAATCCAATTCGTGCTACTTTCTCAATGCAAGATATATTGTAGGCATGCACAGTGTTGTATACAATCCCATGTAGTCTACGTACTGTACATTTTACCATTATGTCATTATACTGATGAAACAGCCAAGAGACAGTTCAATGCTCTTTTAACATTATTAACAGCAGCAGTGCCCCCACCCCACCAACCAACCAACCAACAACCCACCACCACCACCTGGGATTGAACCCAAAACCCTCCGGTCAAGAGTCCAAAGCCCTAACCACTACTCCACACTGCATATACTGAAGTCTTTGAAAACAGCAGAAAAGAAAACTAAAAGGCAAAATAAATGTGGAAGCAGAAAAATGAATGCAAACTCATTAGACGTGAACGGTAAACGTGTTTGCAGCGCGCTGGACCGTGGGGTAAGAGGCAGGAAGGTTAATGAGGGAAGCTACTGTATGTAGCTACCATATCTTGCATAATTATTATTTTCTTTTGGCCTGCCACACAAAATGCATTGCTTATGAAAACACGGAGTTGGGAGACTGCTGTTTTTAATAATAATATACAGTTGGCTAAACATCAGTTGCATCTAAAACCTCAAGGGAAGGTGGTTTAGAAAATACAGCCTACAAAATGTTACATTTGTTGCCAACACAACAGAATCATAGACATATTGATTTTCTAATTACATGAAACTATATCAAAGTAATGTGTTGGCAAAACACCAACTTACAAGCCATGAAAATAATCACAACTATAAACTGCATTTCGGCTCCTACACTCTGGAAGAAAAAAAGTGCACTGAGAAATAATTACTGCAAATTTCTAATATGCTGTGCAAAAAAACAGGATTGTGACACAGCGACATAAATTATGATATATGTTCACTGCACAGTTTTTCTTTTTACTTGATTTGATTGTTCCATTTACTAAACATTAAGTTTGCAAGCCTTGGCATACTTCAAGTGGATCAACTTTACCAGCAGCAATACTTAAGTCTAGTCTACTTTATTGTTAGTATTATTATTGAAAAATATTTAATTGCATTTAAAATATTTTTGAAGCTTTCCCATGATTTTAAATACAAATGCAAGTATTTCAGAATATACAAATACCAAGTCTTGCTTAGAATTTATTTATTTAGCAGATGCATTTATCCAAAGCGACGAACACGGGTTACACTGTAATACAAGGTTACAGTTACAGTTCAAGAATAATTAACATTAGAAACTAAAATACAACATAAAGAGACACAGCAAGTGTAACAAGAACAAGAAGAAACACTTCCCGTGTTACCCAATAGTACTGTCTGTGTGTCTTATGTGGCAGGAAATAACGCATTTTTCTCTTTTTTATTGGAGAATTTCATTTTTTTTTATTGCAGAAAACTAGGATCCCTGGTAATAAGACATAGTTAAGTGATCATCTGTTTAATCTATATAGTTTACTCATCGCCGTGGTTTGCTGTTAACTTTCCATACTACACATTAAATGTACATTTAGACATCATATACTGTATATTTATATACATGCATCGCTTTCTACACAGCAGAAGGGCTTTGCCCGAAACATCCTGAAATTTATAAACCAGTTAAATCATTTAAACCTTGTGTACATCCAAAAAAAAAAATCATTTTTCTATCTTTCATTTCTGTACACTGCAGTTATACCTCCTTCAAACCTATATATACCTCCTTCAAATATATACTTTGTTCAAATATATGTAGCTTTTTTCTTTTGCATTATTGTCATTCGTGTGCGTTTGCGTTCTCATGTTTCATTGCTATCTTTATCATTCTAAACCGTGCTGCTCTGTATTGCATTAAGCATTTCATAGCATGCTAACATTGTTTGGATTCTGCGTCAATCTTTTCATGCTGCTATTCACAATTCAGTGGTGCAATATTGCACTGCTAATAAGACTACTGCTCACTACTAACACAGCTCGTATTACACATGCAGTGTGTGGAAAAGGGTGAATGATTTATACGTTTAGGTGATTTTAAATGGGTCTACCTTTAATTTGAGTCGCTAAATTATTATTATTATTATTTACGTTTTAGCAGACACCCTTATCCAGGGCGACTTACAATTGTTACAAGATATCACATTATTTTCACATGAGTCGTCTGAGGCTAGATATAGCAAAAGTTCACGGTAAACCACGTTGATGTATAAATTAATAGTTTAAGTAAATCACACAGACAAACTTCAACAAAATACTCACGCATGCGCATGTCTCAATTCAGCAAGGGGCAGAATTCGGCACGACAGCGGTACAAACCTCAGGCATCTGTAGATCGGGAAGCTCTATTAGAAATGGTGTCCTGCTTTATGAAAGATACTAGTAATGTACGTGTTTAAAAGACTAATAGCGGTAATGGTGTTCTTGTTCACTCAGGGTCGGTCATATAAACTGCAGCGTAAGGGATCAGAAAAATGCTACTGCATAAAAAAATAGTAGCAAATTAAGAGTTTTGGTATCAAAATGCTACGAAATATATGTTAATTGCAAGCCTTGTACAGAACACACACACACAATAGGATAGTAAACAAGTACGGAATGGAGTATCACAGTGATGTAGCTCATTAAAGATCGCTACATAGGATTTTCTTCAATAGGAATGTGTAGTATTTTGCTACACTACTCTATAGTAAAGCTCTGGGTTCTGTGGAGACAGTGGTTCTCAGACTGGGGGTTGGGACCCCCTGGGGGTCACAAAAACGTTTTTAACGACCACATCACAAGCAGACCTACCATCCGCGATGGCTGCAGTGCATTGCAGCAGCTCTTTATAGAGAGCAGACATGGCATTGCAAACTCTGTCAGATACGAGATTTCTTTCTGCTTTATTATTCACACATTCCATGTTCACACAATTTAGATTGAGGTATTTCTATCATTTTCTTAGTAAATGTTTTTTTTTCAGACTAAAGTGCCTTTAAAAGGGGTCCCAGCTGGAGATAGTTTGAGAGCCACTGCTGTAAAAGCTTTTCAGGATGTTTTTAATCTTTGAAACAGATAAAGGGGAGCTGTTCATAGCAGCACAGATCATTCCACTCAGCCCCCCCATCCTCCCGCAGCACCATCTCCCCACAGTGCTCATAGTAAGGATTGTTGGGCTCCCCGGGGGCCCAGTTAGTGTAGTTTAGATGGGCCTTCTTATCCTTACCAGCAACCCAGTACCAGTTATCATACACAACGGTTCTGTGCAGGCCGATCCAGAATCGCAACGCAGTGCTGTTCCTGACGAGCTCCGACACTCTGTTCTGTGCAGCCAGGCTTGTGAGGCTCACTAGGTCAGTGTAGCGATCCCTGCAGTACTGCCAAGCCTCTGGCCAGACCATACTGTCAGAGATCAGGTGGAGCTCCTCGAGGAGTGGACTGCCTGCTGATAATAATAATAATAATAATAATAATAACAATAACAATAATAATAATAATAACAATAATAATAATAATAATTTCATTTACTTTAATATGCTTTTATGTGTGTGACACTCATGTGCTATTCATGTGCCAGTCATGAGTGTTGGTTTAATGTTTGCAGTAATATTTAAAATGTGCTTCTACAGCTGCCATCAGCCTGCACTTCTTTATGACAGCAGTGTGGTTCAGATTATCCGTGAGTCAGACTGCACTTGCATCTCACATGCAACAATGTAACCTGTACATACTGCAGCATAGCCTACTGATGAGAAAATCATTTGAGTGCAGGGTGACATTGTCAGGCAGTAGATTTTGTTTAAAAAGACATATT